>NDXB01014624.1:43578-54119 GCA_002631895.1 Agapornis roseicollis
AAAAAAAAAAAAAAAAAAAAAAAAAAAAAAAAGCCAGTTACAAAATGTTATGAATTCAAAATCAAATTCAGACAAGGTAATTTTTGTTGATTTTTCTCATTTACATATGAATAAGCCATATATTCATGAATTTGTATTCATGAATATTCATTCTGTATTTGGAATCTTTTTGTGATGGAATTCATTCATGTTAGACATAATTGACAAACTTTCTGATATTGATTACTTTTAGATTCTGTTACCTTGATATTTTTATTCTTTACATATATGGCAATGGTTTGTTTTTCTCATAGGTACAAATTAGTCTCCAGTGGAGGGCTAATTCCTGGATTCAAATTGCCACAGAGATGGATCTCAGCAGATTCTGCATGAGATACATATGGATAGACATCTCTTGTAGTAATTTGAGAGGCAATACTATCATGGAGCTCTAGGATGCTGTGGCAACTATTATAATTTAAGAGACTGTTATTTTATGTGTGTGTACATGTGCATATGCATGTATTCTGCATATTTTCTACATCTCTACTTGTATATACATATACTGGTTGTTTTCTTATTCAATGAGGAATATTGAAGTTAAGTCTTTCAGTATCTGAAGGCAACACAGCAAAAGATCAGATGGCGACCTTAGAACTCAACATCTTTTTCACTCTGTGTCTCTCATTTATACAAGGATCAAAAGAAAATACTGAAGATGTCTGTGCTGGTTCTGCACAGCAGACACTCTCTATCCATTCTATTCCAGAGCACCTACAGCAGTCACTGAACAGTGCTGTGGAGAAACAGAGGGTCTGTGCAGATGTGCAGGGTTGGAAGAGTAGCAGTATAACTAGTGAGGATGAAGGCAAATAGGGGGAATAGAACAGGGGAGTTGCCTCTATAGAAATAGTCTGCAATGTATACAGCTCTGCTTAGCAAGGATGCAGACAAGCAGATTCATCTAATGTGGGACGAAATAAGTAACTCAGCATCTGAAAATGGATTAAATACAAGCACAGCAAGTGCATAGGAAGAATTCAAAAATTCCGTGATTGGTTATTTCTCTGAAAATGCTGAATTCTAAATTGGATGTAAATAAAATTATCCAAAAAGTTATAAAAGTGGCACAATGAAATCATGGGGTTTTATTTTTAAAGATTCATATTTTGTGCTTGCTCAGTATATAATAGACAAATAGACAAAATTTGAAACGACAAGGCATACAAACCCATTTGAGAACATTTAAAACCCGAGTAGCCACTGCAATTGCTAGTCTTTTGATTGGAAACTACATTATAAAACCAGACAAACAGTTGCATTCATAACTGTTTTGGACCTACAAAGTCAGATACAGAGCTCTCTCTTTGGAGACAGAAGAAATCCTTTTTTTCATTTTACTCTTTCACTGCCTATTACTTCCTTTCTTGTTTCAGGAGTGGGGGTAAGGGGTCCATTTCTTTCTTTGCTTGAGTTTTTTTATGGAGGGTCCATCCTGTAAATACTGAAACACATCAGAAACTCTACATGAGAAACAATAATATGAGAGCAGGAAGAAGTTTTGCAGATCTAGTCATCAACAATGATTTCTGCAAATGAAGATCGTATCTCTGTGTGTGCATGTGATACAACATTTTGAAATGTTTAGGAAGCTATGTATGTGAAATCTGGGTTAATTAAGAGGTCTACCATGCATAACATGATTTTGCATGGAAAAGGAGCATATAAATAGGAAACCTCAAACATTGTTTATTAGTCTCTGAACCCTAGCTCTTCCAAATTTCACCAGCTAAATCTCTCTATAAATCTCAAACGCTCAGACAAAAACATGTAACTCTCAACTAGGAGAGCTTCTCATTTAGGAGAAAAGAAGCATAACCATGAGACTGATCTTCAACTCATTTCCATTGAGTAACTTTACTGAAGACAAAGGAACTTCACTGGTTTACATAAATTGAACTCCAGTAGATACGAGCACTTGATCATCTAAGACTAAAACTAAACAAAAATAGTTTGGGAAAGGGTGATAGGATCAGAGCTTTCCAGACACAGAGCAGTTCCTGATAACAAATATATCTGTGAAGCCAAAGCTGCATTTGTAGACCATTTCTTTCCCTATTCTTCTATAATTCTATAGAAATTAGCTATAAGCTAAGCTTGAAGGACTTTGCACTTCTTTTGATGACCTGCACAATAACAAAGTGATTCTCTGGAAAGAGGCATCAAGTTTCCTCTTTATAATAGCTGTACATATATACATATATATATACACACACACACAAACACACAAGCTTTTCCTCTGCAAGAAATATGGCTTGTGCTGGCTACTAACAGATCTGTCCACAAACAACAGAGAGAAGGTCAGGCTCTGCCAGATGCAGAGAGCAGAGAAGAGAGAGTGAGATCAACCCACTACTTCTGCCCAAATCCTCAGTGGTTCTCTTAACATCCCAGTTCTGTGCAATGATTGGAAATCTTAAAGGAAAAATTTTTTCTTCTTAGTATTTCTGACAATTCTAGTCATAAGACAGTTCTTGTGTAGGCATTTCCAGACTTCATCACAACGTGAAGTCCAGTTAACCACTTAAAAGGTGGATTCTGAAAGGCTGAACACAAAGGAACAATGAATGGAAAGGTAGATATATTTAAAGGAGCAGGTTATACGCTTTTCAGCAAAATACAACTGCGTATTTTAAGTCCTTTTATTATTCTATTTTTGAATTATTCTGTATAACTGTTTTGCATTTCTGAATCATCTACCACTTGGATATCTAAGCATTGAAAATTAAACAAAAGAGTCAAAGTTCTTTGCAACTTATACTTATCTCCATTTTCTAATGCTGATGAAGTGAACTTGAAACACCCATTCATTTAAGCAATGTAATCCACACTTTTCATCATTAAATTAAAAAAAAAAAAAAAAAAAAAAAAAAAAAAAAAAAAAAAAAANAATGCTGATGAAGTGAACTTGAAACACCCATTCATTTAAGCAATGTAATCCACACTTTTCATCATTAAATTAAAAAAAAAAAAAGAAAAAGAAGAAAAAAAAAGTGAGAAGAATAGGGGTTTAAGCCAGTCAAAAGAAAGTCCCTGTGGAAGCTCTGCAGGAGCCAAACAAGTTCACTATATAACTAACAAAACAGAAGTGAAATAAAAACCCCACACACCACTTCTAAGAAATATAAATCATAAAAGGTTTCCAAATAGCATCAAAAATGTCCTTTTCTGTTCCTGAGTCTGAATGTAATCTTCTTGAAGCAAGCCATCTGGGACAGGCATGCTAACCACAATGGCTTAGTTATAGTAGTATTTGCTCTTCAATACAAAAGCTGATTTGCTTCACTGTCATTAGTCCAAGCATCAGTAAGGTTTCTCCTTTTACAGCTAAGTTCCCACTAAAAGAAGAATCTTCTAAAATCAATATATAAGGTGAAAATGCTACGTGTGGTAAAATGTTACAGATAAAGTATTGTAAGAGATGATACGTCTCTTTCTTTCAAAGAAGAAGGGGGCAGATTGGGGGCACAGTAAGGTGTTATGAAGGAAAAAGCAAGAGCTGAAAGAGAGGGTAAGGACACTGAGTTATGATTTGGCAACACAGGACCATGCCAGAAAGAAATAATAATATTGATCTGCTCAGCCAACAAAACAACAAATTAATGTACTTCAACCTACTAATATATATTTTTTAAAAAGTGTTTACACTTCTTTGGATTAATGTAACTAAGATATAGAAAAGTTACGTTATGAACTACTTCTTCAAAAGCGTCCTGCACCTTTTGATGCCTCTTTTTTTTTTTTTTTAACACCAACTTGAAAGCTTCTAAATAAACCGATTTTCAAAAGGAGTACTGATTACCAGCTTTTTGAAGACAGCAGTCCTCAGAACATGAGACACTTAAATTCACCTCCTGCTTTTGTAAACATGAGCCACCTTGGGGCTGTCACACTGATTATTTCAGTTATGGGTTTTCAGACTAAAACAAGAAAAAGCGATGTTTTCAGGCTCTATACCTTTTTCATCAATGCCACCACCAAAATCTGGGGGTAAAATCCATCAGACACTTACTGGAGCAAAGTTATAGGTACAGATCATTCATTTTAAGAACTTAAGTGATTGCTGTAGGTATTAATGTTTTGAATAAGTCCACAACCTAAACCTGAATCCAGACCAAAGCATGTAACTGACACACCTCTGTAGGCAATCATAAATCACAACTGGAATTTATACCTCATGTCCATTTCTAATTGCAGTACAACTTGCTTTCAGTATTGCTTTATAGCTGCAAACCAACAGTGCCATCCACTGTTTTTCTGAGAAATCTTTCAATCATTTGCCCAAATGGTCTTGAATACTGACAGATGCAACAGCAAAGTTAAAAGTCTTCTACCACTCTGTGTTTGCAATGGATTACATGTGGCCAAAAATTTATTTAGGTACTTAAAGCCCTTTTTATTTTAACTCAGCAGCAATACCTAACTCTAGACTGATAACAAGAACATGCCCATTAATTTAAGCTTGGGTGGATGCTGTAGAAGGTGCCAAATTTGAGAGTTCTCTAAAATGGATTTGTTATGTTAACTTTCTCTCTGATGATTTCACTCCAGTGGCTTGTTATTCCAACTTTGCACTTACGTAAGTCTCACACAGCTTTATATTGTTGCAGAAATCCTTAATACAATCAGAAGTTTCTTAGTCTCAAGAAAAAGAAAAAAACCCCACAAAGGTTGAAATATCAATAGATGTTTTCATTTGAAGTATCATGCAAGTCTGTATTGACATGCAAATGATAAAGACAAAATCTGTATAACCAATTTTATTCCAGTCAGAGTCATGCTAGTGCATGGTTCTAAGATTTCCCTGAATAACATGAGAAATATAAGGCTAAAGATCAGCATTAAATATCACGCTGAATTGTTATTGCTAATCCTGCAATAGGCTTTCTTTCATATTGATGACAAATATAAGCTTTAAGGGAATGCAGGTATAGCTTAAGCAATATGCATTTTGTATTACTGTAAGTATAAGCATTTCTATAAAATTATAATATTATAGCAATTATTATCTTTATCCTTGCATTTTAGAAATGGTGTTTTCCCTGCGCTCAAGGGAGGACTTCTGAAAAATGCTCAATCTGATTGACTCAAGCTGATTTTTATTTTTTTTTGCTTAGGCAAAGGGCATACAGAGGCAACATGCATTTTGGTTTATACCACTAGAGGGCCCATGTCAAGGGCTGAAAGAATCACTCCGTCGGCAGAGACACCACACAATTGCTCCCAGGAACAGAGAGATGGACTTTCTGTTGTCTGGCTTATATTTTCTTTTTTTTTTCCTATTTTTGGGGTTTTTTTAGATTTTAGGTTTTCGGGTTTGTTGTTAGTGGTTTATTTTGTTTTTTCTCCTGGTGTGAGAAACAGCCTGGAACTACTTTCATTTTATTATCTGTTCACATAAGTTTTCCCAACAGGCCCCAGAAATCTGTAAGGGGCTTGTTGATTTAACAGCCTGATCTGAGCCAGTGACCCAGCATGGATGATTTTGATTCCCATTACTCAGTCCTATAGTTAGTGTAAGCAACTGTCTTTTCCCCATTCTTCCTATTTCCCCTCCTCTCTCCTTCTACCACCCCTATATTTGAACTATAAACATTATTATAGGAAAAGCTGTTGAACTCACGGATCATTAGACTTGGGGATGAGTGTGCCAAGCTCCTTGATTCGGTAATTAATATTATACCTTCTTCTCCTCTCAACTGTTAAAAAGAAACAGTTACTATTTTTATGGTGAAATATTCTTGGAGAAATTGAACATAAAACATTTTAATTAGATAAAAACAAGTCAGTCAATGTAAAGAAAAATTCTTCCTCAAATAAAAGTTCCAACATGATCTCTTACTTGACTCTGACTTACTCACAGGACAAACTCCATGATTAGTACTATCCTTATATTTTACCCTACCTAAAGGTTTCTCCCAATTTGCAGGAAGACTCCTAGAGAATGAAATAGTCACATATTGTCTAAACATGAACTAACACTTCTTTTTTTTCTGGATGTTTAGATATCTTTTTTTCCACTCTGTTTCCACACAAGGGAGCTTCACCTTAGTGGAAATCGCAGATGACTTCAACAGTGCTTATTTTCAATATTTAGACACTGAACTATGAATTTCACTATGTTCTAAGCCTAAAGTACAAGAAACTATTCCTCTAGAACTGCTGTTCTGGTGTTCTCAACATAAAAAGGACATGGAACTGTTGGAACAAGTCCAGAGGAGGGCCACGAGGATGATCAGGGGACTGGAGCATCTCCCATATGAAGACAGGCTGAGAAAGTTGGTGCTATTCAGCCTGGAGAAGAGAAGGCTGCATGGAGGCCACATAGCAACCTTCCAGTATCTGAAGGGGGCCTACAGGGATGCTGGGGAGAGCCTCTTCATTCGGGACTGTAGTGACAAGACAAGGGGTAATGGGTTCAAACTTAAACAGGGGAAGTTTAGACTGGATATAAGGAAGACATTCTTTCTTGTTAGGGTGGTGAGGCACTGGAATGGGTTGCCCAGGGAAGTTGTGAGTGCTCCATCCCTGGCGGTGTTCAAGGCCAGGTTGGATGAAGCCTTGGGTGTCATGGTTTAGTGTGAGGTGTCCCTGCTTATGGCAGTGGAGTTGGAATTAGATGATCTTAAGGTCCTTTCCAACCCTAACTCTTCTATGATTCTATGAACTGCAATGTCTAATATGTGTGTATGGCTGCACTGTTCTTCATGAAGGAAAGAGAAGTGTATCCCAGCCTACAGCAGCTGGGGGCTTGTGTATCAGAGCAATGTCAGAGCACTGTGAGTCCTGCCCTGATATCCTTTGGTGACATAACAATTTCCCCAAGTGTAAGTGCTTAACTAAGTGTCTAGTGATTGTCTGATATCCCTGCAAATATTTTTGCTTTCCATCACCCATAGAGAGATACAGCCTCTCACTTGGGTACTTCAGCAAATAAGGTGTGAATACTGAATTTTCACTGTTGGATTTTTCCTTATCTGCCTCCTTTCTAGTCCGTTTTGCACTGTAATTCTTAGAGACAACATAAAGTAGTGTGCGCAGGTTACATATATAACTTTTGGATAAAAACTAGTAGCAGGAAATGATATGTAAAGAAATTAATTACAATAAGTATTTTGAAAGTCAAAAGTTGCAAAAATTAATTTCAAGGAAAAAATCTCTGTGGTTGGCTGTGTTTGCAGAAAGAGTTCAATTTGACTACCCTCGTAAGTTGCTGATCTAGAAGAAGAGCAGAGACATGATAGCTAATGTATTTTATTTTTGTATTCCTCATACATTCCATTTAATTAGGTGCAAGATGAACATATACTTACTGAGATTATGGTTATCCTTTTTTTGTCTCTCCTTTGCCATTGCTCGTGTATCTGCTTCTGACAGAAAGAAACATTTAATAAAACAGTTCTGAAGTTGCACTTCTAGTACTTTCACATTTTCAAAACAGCCTCTTGTCACAAAGAGCAGCTTTCTAGTCTTTTTACTTCATTATTCTTTTTATTATTATGCAAGATTATAAACTAATCTATATTCTACCAGTACTAAATTTTGAGTAAGTCTAGCAGGTTAAGGATTTTCTACTGCACGTTTTTTATTTAAGAATATAGAAAGTACATGGTGGGGTATTTTTCTCCAATTTACTGTATTTTACATCAGGATAAAACTTACAAAACACTAATGTGAATATGAATTTGTATATCCCATAATGCAGGAGTTAATCAGATTTGTAAGATATTGAACAAACTCACTGTTTCCACTGAGCGACACTAATAAACTGTACATGGTTGTTAGCATTCTTTGGATTAATTGAATGTAACTTTTAAAGTTCTTAATCCATTAATATAGGTTTACCTTGAATAGCCTTATTGTAAGGTTTTAAAAGAACCATTTGTTCTGCCCTGGAACAAATTTAATGGATGATAATTTATTTATACCATTGATCAGGAGCCAAATGTGGAAGAATCCACTATGTTTCCCAAAATAATTAGGTTTATTAGAAGCATGAAGTTCATAAAAATCAGGGAACAAACATGTTTTCTGAATTGCTGAAGAGAACAGATTAAATTATTTCTCTTTGGTCTTTGTTCTTTTCCTTAAATGAAACTACAAACAGCCAAATTCTCAGGAATTCAGTTAAGGACATCTATTTTGTAGGTAAGATTTATTCAACTTTTAAGAGACACACCATCTCTTCTGCAATTATAAAATACTAAAATCTCAGAGTTCTTTTACCTGTGAGTTCCCTTTTTACTGGTAGATTAGCTGGGCAAGCATTTGTGAGACCCATATTAGCTGGTGCCATTCCCTGGTCACTGTTATATATATCCAAAATGCTGCTAGATAGCTGGAGGAGTAAGGGGAGGAAAGAAAAAAATATTAAAATAAGTTAAGAACTTGAAAGATTTAAAAAACAAATACGCAGAGCAAACTTCTTTGAATATGAGTCGTGTTATTTAGAAGGAGCTGTGTATATGTGTCAAAAGGGAATCATAGAATCTTAGAAAGTTTATCTTTATGTAGTATTAAGTAAAATTGAAAACGAATGGTCACAGTCCGCCACTGTTACATAAGCAGCTTTCTAACTGCCATTTCTGTGGGTTTCAGATGCAGTGATGGCGGGATATGGCCCCTAGTGTCTGTTTTTCGATTACTTCTATACCTTATTTTCCAATAACGGGATTAGCACAAATGCACTTCAAACATCAATTAAGATGAAAGTGAAAATAACCTTGCTGATTTTGACCTACTCACCAGTGAATTTTTAACCACAACACTAAACTCTGAATTGCTACTTCACACTGTGCCTGGTTTAGCAGTATGAAGATTCAGTGATCCAGTTAGATGTAATAGTTAAAATTAGAGTGGACAGAATATCAAAGAAATTGCTTTAAGGAAAGAAATCGTGCTGTTGTTAGGATAGACCACATAACGTAATAGTTTTATGATCCATAACATGTAAGATCATGCATACCATTACCTTCCCAAAAGTAATATAGCATTATTTAAATAAACCTATAGAATGTGCTTAAAGGGAAGTAGGGCTGAAGTATGTTTCTATTGATTCCAGATAATTACCAAACATTACTTTTACTTGAATAATTTTACATATCTGAAATAACTGTAAAATTCATAAAAGTTCAGTAAAGAACAACAGTTCAGGCTTTGCACAGTTTCTATGACTATATAACCAAACTTTCAGCACTGACCATTGTCTTTTATATTTCCGTAATTTCATGTGCAAACAGCTGTATAAAGGAGTCCAAATGAAGATTCACACAAAAAAATTTGCATTCTTATTGCCTTCTAAGGCAATAAAATCAACACATCTTATTCATTTTATCATGCACATAATTGTGCTGAAAATTTTTCTTTTGCAGCCACCACACAAGGGCAGAGAAAGTGAGTTTGGTGCCACCTGGCCAAGAAAAAAGGAAAAATAAAAAGGAAGAAAAAATAATGAAAATTGTGGGTAAAAGTACTGATATGAAGCAACTAAGAAAATTAAGAAATTAATTAATTGTTTTTCATAGACAAGAAAACATGTTTTTACAGATATGTTCTGCACCCATGGATCCTTAAATACCCTGGAATTTTTCAGACAGGTTGCTGAGACATCACCCATACTTTTTCTGGGAACCAGCTTTTTTTAGACTCTGATTATAGTTTTACTGAATTATCTGAGAACCCAGATTGTTTTAAATTCTCCCAGTTGTATAAACTACAATGAACTGAAGCAATCAAGATTCTTTTCTTAACCCATATAAGTAACATTAATTTTTAAGGTAGAGATTTATTAGTTAAGAGAGCTGTCAATTATTAAATACCTTTAGAAATCGCACCACCAAGTCAGTTTTGAAAACCTGCTTACATATTTGATCTCTCAATGAAAATACTTTTTAAAAGAATGTTTGGAATTCAGTTGAGTATTACTCAAGAACAAGCTATGTTTAATATGTAGGATTTGAATTCTAAGCGCATTCTCACATTAAGCACCTTAGTTTCATTCCAGAGTGGTAAACTGAGAAGTAATACTGAATTCACTTCAGCTTTGCCTTTGCATTTTCTATCTCCCAAGCATAGTATAACTACATTACAAGACTGAACTCCTATTAGATCTAAACACATATTTAATTATTTCCTAAATTCATGTAAATGACTGTGGCTTATTGAAATGACATGAAAACAGGATAATATAAAAAATGGAGAGTCAATGTGATTCTACACTTCTTCCAGTGGACTTTGGGTAAGCTTGTTATATGGCTTAGGCTACTGGTTTTGTGAAATGCCAAGAAACATCAACCACTGAGAATAATATAACCTACTAAATAATCTAATGAATGTAAAATGCACATCTGCCATATTTTACATATTTTACTCAGCTGTGTACATGAGTTTAATAACACATGAAACTGGTGGCAATCTCTTTCATGTATAAGAATTTCGATGCCAATAATGAGGAAAAAAAAAAAAAAAAAAAAAAAAAAAACGAAATAAAAAACAAAAAATTA
>NDXB01014625.1:22850-37462 GCA_002631895.1 Agapornis roseicollis
TTTTTTTTTTTTTTTCAGATATGCTATGGCCAGTTTATTTGACCTGTCATACTTGGCATTTCAGATGAATTCTCAACACTAGACAGGTTATCGGTCACAAAAAATGCTTCCATACTTTCTAAAATCATGCTGTCAGTGTACACAGGCGTTTTCCAAACTACTTCTCTTGCTTATTAAATGCCTCTCTAAACTCTACAGAAGCAACTCCTAATCACTGGTTGTCATTTGTCATTCTTACAACACAAAACTGACATCCTCACATAAACCAGTCTTTTGCCTGTCTTAGAAATTTGAAAGAACTTTGCCATGATGCATTTGCCCAATATTTATCTTGTTATTTGATGGAGTCAAAAAGCATTGTTTCCAGGGTTGTTTGTCAGTTGAAAGGTTATTTTCCAAAAGTTAAACCAGATCCTCTAAATGCAATCTAATTACATTGCATTTCTCTGATCAGTCTTAAAGTTGCACTGATTCAACTTTATTAAAAAACACAAACCCCCAAAAACCAAACCCACGCTTTTCCAAGTTTCACATAAATACTTTTCAGCTCTACAAAACTGAAGAGAAAAATATTCCACTGTACCCAGCCAATTCGTGGCTCCTATAGCATCAGCCAAGCAACGCTTACACCAGACCTTGGGAACAGCCCTGGCTCTGCCATTGTTTGTTGGCTGCATAATCAACACAGATCAGTTTTGGAGATCTCTATCAACATAACTTCCAGAAGAGTGCTAATTAATGGCAGTAAGAAGGGCAGAGATATAGAAAGAAATGAGGAAGATAGAGGAAGAGAGTATGGAAAGCACCCAGTGGGCAGAAAATGCATGGCTGGCAGCAGAGTTAAAATGGGAAGATAAGCACAGCAGGAACAATAATCAACAAGTGTGCCTGGTCCAAATTTGTTGAAACAGAATTTAAATTGCAAAAGGTAGCATATTCATCTCTAGGAATATGAGGACCCAGAAAGATTTAAAGACTACATTCTTCGCTATTGCTGATAAAACCTCCACTACTTTTACTTAACCTGATCACATCCATGTAATGCAAAATGATCTGAGCACAATATTGGCTTTCAATGGACTGAGAAGGGAAAAAGTTGTTTTAGGTTTTTGTACTATTCTCACTTTATCATTCAATCCACCCTTTATATTATCCTTTATTAATGTTGCCAAGTAGTAACATGAGTTGAGAAAAAGACTACTCAAAGTGCTAAGTTGATTCATTTGAAATCACTAAAGAAGCTGTCATGAAATATCCTAATACCTTTCTTCCACTAAGCCTGCAATTCACATAACACAACAGGATGACTACAAAGGACAACCGGTTAAATTTAAAACAGCAGCATATGTGACACCCAAAGATTTTGCAACTATTACACAAGACTCTGGTACTGTCAATAACATTAGACTTTATGCACACTTTAGAAAAAGACTTCCCAATTACAACTCTTTTACTGTACTCGCTTCTCTTCCTGCATTATGTCTTAATAGTGAACTTGAAAATTTGAACTGGCGGTTTGCTTTTTCTAGGGTTTTGTTTCAAAGATATAATCATTAGCTAAGCAACCATACCATTAACTGTATGAATATACAAGAAGTCCAGTTTCTTTCCATTTCATTTAAAAGAACTGTAATTAAAACAATACAAAAACCTCCATTAGTACAATAAAACCTGAAGAGAAGACAGGTCTTCATCAACATATAAGGGCAAAATTGAGTATCCTAATGAACTTAAATGAAAGAACCTTCTAAGCATACATTATCCACATATTTTTTAGGTCATTATTCTCCATTTCTATGTTTTTTTCCTAAACTATCTACATTGTAATCAACAATAAAACCACAGCTAGTACAGCTGCTGCATCATGTGCAATACAGATGCCATGTGTACCCAAATCACTGTTGCTAGCATGTAAAATAAATGCATACACACAGCTGAGTAAGCCATAGTGAGACACTGTTAGCAAGTGAGCTTTGTACTTCTTTTAGTTAGTCCCAGGGGGCTTTCAATCTCCCAAGCACTGTGTACCTACAACAAATCCTGAAGAATAACTTCACTCTTCTCTGGCTCTCAGGTCCCCTCTCCCAGCCACTGTATCAGCCACATCCACCTCACTGCTCAGACTAGCAAACACAAGGTGGCAAGGAGAGCACCACACACTAAAGGGCTGCTGGAGAAAGACTGAGCATGGGTGAAGTTGCTGTGATGTTTCCACCATACCTATTATACTGTCAAAAGGAACATGCTCTTTCTTGTCCATACCACACATTCATACAGAACAAAAAATTCCATATGCATGTGCACACATGCAGGCAAATCTGTTTTCCTGTCAAATCATTTTTTAAATTGTGCACTCACTAAGCAAACCTGTGTAAATAATCAAATCCCTGAGTGCCAGAAGAGGAAACACCACCCATGTACCAAATGGAGGGAACTGGGATCCTGCCTGGAATAAGCCCAAACCTCCTCCTTCCTTTTCTATTTTTATAGCGGGTGCTATGTGTAAGAAAGGTAATTAACAAATCTGTCAATTTGGTTTATGCCTTTTGATGCCCAAAGAACTGCAGGCAAAATGCAAGCAACCTCTGCCCATTAAATGCTTCAAGCCTGTAATTTCCTATCTTTTAATTACCATGCAACATAAGAGCTGGTCAATCACTAGCTCTTATTTATGTTAGGGCACGTTAAGAATTAGCATCAGGACTTTCCTGGCATGGCTTTTGTGTTAGCCAGCTGTCAGCTATGGAGAAAAGGAAACTGTCAGGGAACTGCTAAGCAACATTCACTAGTCACTCCATTCTGAATGTCTGGAGGATCCGCTGTCAGGTTGTGCCTGTAAAACTCTCCGGACTGTTCCTGTCTTCCAGCTTTACAAGGTACCAGTCCTGGTTTCAGCTGGATTAGAGTTGTTTTCTAGTAGCTGGTGCAGTCGTGCATTTTAGCTTTAGTCTGAGACCAATGCTGATAAAACACCAATGTTTTAGCTGTTGCTAAGTAGTGCTTACCCTGATCAAAGACTTTTCAGTCTCTCATGCTCTACCAGTGAAGAGGGGCACAGGAAGCCAGGAGAAAGCAGAGATGGGACACCTGACCTAAATTATCCAAACGGGTATTCCATCTCGCAGCACAGAAGGTCCAGAAGAGACTGATCACTGCTCAGGTCGGGCTCCGTATCAGTCAGTGGGTGGTGAGCAATTGCATTGGCATCACTGCAGGTTTGCGCTCCTCCCCACCTTTTGATTTTATATTCTTTTCCCCTCATTACTTCCTTTATTATTATTAGTAGTAGTATAAAGTAGCAGTATATTGTACTTTAGTTATTGGATTGTTCTTATCTCAGCCTGTGGGGTTTACATTCTTTTGATTCTCTTCCCCATCCACCCAAGGCAGGGAGAAAAAAGGAAGGGTGAGTGAATAGCTGTGTGGTGCCAAGTACTGCCTGGGTTTAAACCATGACAGTATCTGATCCAGCAGTTGTGACTGCTGACCACAAAATAATTTATCACACAGCTAGGAAAGACTACCACAGTAAGGTTGGGCAAGTTGCTGCCACTGTCATTCCACTCATTTATAGCTTTGACTATGCTCCAATACAGGTCTAGTTAGGCTCAGTAATTTTTACATGTGACATTTCCACATCTG
The DNA here is from genome assembly GCA_002631895.1 of Agapornis roseicollis. Classification (NCBI taxonomy): domain Eukaryota; kingdom Metazoa; phylum Chordata; class Aves; order Psittaciformes; family Psittacidae; genus Agapornis; species Agapornis roseicollis. The sequence goes on from NDXB01014625.1 coordinate 26,493, forward strand.
TCAAATAGAATAAAAATGGCAAACATTTGACAAGTACTGCCATGGATGAAGATGGTAGTGAAATAAAACGCCAATAAACTTTGTAAGCCATTTAAGTTCTAGAGAAACTCCACTAACCGACTCACTGAAAACCAAGACCAGTAAGTCCATTCAATACAGCCAACAAGGATAAGTCTGTATGAGAATAAAATATTTTCTTCCAACTTAATATATGAGCACTATATACACTGTATATGTATTCACATTCAGATACATAAAGGGTCTTTTATGCTTTTACAGGCACACACATATATATGCAAAACAAACAAACATTTGGAGATGCATTTCATGCAAGGACACTGAAGTCAGCTAGTACTTCTGAAGAGACAAATAGCAGCCTGGGAAGACTTTTTACTTTCTCAGACAGCTTTTGGTATCCCAGAAAACTTTCTATGGATTAGCAATGTGGGTTTTTTAATGGTTTTTGTGTATATTATTTTCAAATTCAACATGTTGCACAGTGAGAGAGATGAACAAAGTAAAAAAGTTAAGGTCAAATAAGAACTTCCTCCTTAAGTTAATTTTGCTCCTAGTGTTTGTTTCAGTCCAGTTAATTGAAATCTTAATTTACCAATTACCTCTCTGACCTGCTGATAGTCTGAACCTCTGTCTAGTTATGAACCAAGATAAAATATAGTTCTTAGATTTCAAGACAGTCAAAATATACTGCAGCAAACAACTGAAGTTATATAAACTTCCATGCTAATTTTCACATTACTAAGATAAACTCAGATACCTATTTTCTGCTACTGTATCTTTTGTGGGTTCAGAACAAACTCCTCTCATACACATAACCATTAAACGCCTCATATGCCACAATTTAAAAGTTTGTTCAGCCTGGATTGTGCTTGACTGAATCTATCATTTTTTCATCAAGAACCTCTCCTAAAAAAGAAAAAAAAGTCTCCTTCTTCCCACAGAATAATTATGAGGCTGTTAGCTGAAAAACTAGCTCTCATGAAGAAATAAACATTCTTTACCTGTTTTTTGTTCTGTTGCTAAGAAAATCATACATTCTAACATAACCCTGCATCACAAGTCTATATTTATATAGTTTGTATTCCCAGAGATAATGTTATGGTCTCTGAGGTGCCTCTGGTTTAATTCAAGATATCATAGAATAGTATGAATTATCTCTGCAGTAATTCCACGTTGAATCTGCAGTGGTATATAGCAAACAGTAAAAATGGAAGAGAAGCTTCTCTGGACACACAGTACTTTATCTTCCTTCTAGAAAATAAGTAGCAATAATATCTGTAATATGCTTACAGACAGAACCCCAGGCTCTGCAGAGATAAGTCTTATGACAAAGTACTTAACTAAGATGGAAAATGGTAATAGTTGTGCTACATTCAAAATGAGCATTTTGCCCCAAACGCTTTAAAAAAAGGTAAATGTCATTAGCTACCTGAAGTTACAACGGAATCTGCAAAAGATACTCTAGTAATTACATTTACTGTAGCTATAGAAACAAGCAACATCAAGTCCCTTACATGCAATGATTCTGTGCAGATATAAAATACTATTGTGTTTGGTCAATATAGGAAAGAAAGCAATATTCAGTGTTTTAGAAACCTGTCTGTCACTCATTTATAATCAATTTTTCTGAAAGAAAATTAAGAATTACTTTCTTTTTCCTTTCCTATTCTTGTCTCATCCCCTTTTATGCTTTCTCCTTTTTTTAACCCTTTGAGATTTTTGATTTATGAGGCAGAATAGATGACAGACAAAATACACATTGGGTGCAATGAGCTGTTGCACTGTTTCTAATATTTCATGTCTAATAGAGTCAGTACTCTCAAGCTCAGAAATTATTTGCAAAATAACTTAAATTTGCTTCGCAACTCCCTAAGGAGAGGGCAAAGAAAAAAGGAAAATTATCTAATTAATTTTTAAAAATTAATTAAAGCTACCCTGGGATCACAAACACAGTAGCAGCATTATCAAAAGCCTACAAGAACTGCAAAGGCTGCAAAGCTTTAACTGGGTATGACTTCACTTTTAAGAGTTTGAACTTCTTTGAAGCATAGCTTTATTCATCAGTTTTCTGCTTCTGATTATTTTATACCTACCTTGCTTCACTCAAACACTTGTAAACCAAATCCAGGGTTTGATTCCACCTCCACATATTTGTCTCCATATGATAAAATACTAGTTAGATGGGGTATCTTGCCACCACATGCACAACTCAGAACTTTTAAGTACTTAGTAGCAGTTTCTCTTAGTTACACAATATTAACACAAGTTTAGTTCATAGCATGTTAAACAATGCAAAACTCCTAACAACCCTCTTCAGACATTCTCCTGTACCACTTGAATGCATGTATTGGATATATAGATGCCCAGAAGAAAGGATGTCAAGACAATCAACTCCAAGGGCCTCTTCTGCTTTTTCTCAACATTTTGGATCACTTTCCAACTACAAAATTATGTTTTGCAAACACAAAATAATTTTACTTAATCTACACGATATGTCTCAGAAATTCACTGAATATTTACTGATGGGAGCTTTGAATCAAGCTTTTTGTGTTAACAGCCTGTTTCTCTAATTTACAGACCATACAGAGATTCTCCCATGGGACTAACAGTGCTGTTAAGTACATGGTAAACAAGCGTTACAGCTGAATGGGCTATTTAAATACACTCTTTCTGCTATCTACAAAGTCCCTTGCTCTACCCAGTAGCTTAGTTCTGATGATCTGTTTTCCAGACAGTAACACCCGTCATAGAATGGTTTGGGTTGGAAAGGATCTTAAGATCATCTAGTTCCAACTCCCAGACATGGGCAGGGACAACTTCCACTAGACCGGGCTGATCCAAGCCCCATCCAGCCTGGCCTTGAATACTGCCAGGGATTGGGCAGCCACAGCTTTTCTGGGCAACCAGCACCTCAAAACATGCATGGAGACAGCTTCTGTTCAAGAAGGACCTCTCCAGCCAGAAGCACCCACCTGCACATCACAACTACCTATTCCAGGCCCTCTAAGACCCCCAGTGCCCTCCTCAAAATTGGGCTAAAAAAAAAAATACAGGATGAACCAGATAGTCAGTTGAGGAGGAGAAAGCAGAAGATGACATGATGGAAGAAAGAATTAGCATGTTCTCCTTTAGACTTTCCAAATCAGGGAAGAAAGAAAGCAGAAGGAGCGACCACAAAGATCAAGTCTCCAGATACTGACTAAAGCAAACAGAGGATCTTTCTTACAAGTGAAAAAAAGCTAAGCATGAAAAAACCACAAATGCTTCAGATATTCTGAAAAATAAGCACCACATATCATTTAATTGTGATTCGAAACCACAGTAAAGTCCCCTTCTGATACCAGTAATACGGCTTAGGGAGAGCAGAGACCAGCACCTTCATCCCCCATACCTGAGTGCATATCATACTCTATTGTCACTCCTTTCAGGTCAAATTCTGTCAAATATTGGTATTTCTACAAAGAGTTGGCTTTGACAATTCAGAACACATTTTTAAACCTTCTAACCTCACTGTTTTTAACATTCATTTTGTAAATAGGAAACTGAGGCATGTGTAACCTGAATTACCCAAGATCTTATAAGATGTCTGTCAAGTGATGATCTCTCAGCACCCAGTCCAGCATGTCAGTCATAAGTTTAACTTATTACATATCTGTGAAACACATAATAAATTTAAAACCTGCTTGATGCTGAAGAAAAGGCAATCTGTAGCAAGTCAGCTTTCATTATTAGCATATAACTGAACAAATATCTATTTTAAAATTGGGAATTCTGTCCATTTGGCTTATTTTATTATGACTTCAGTAAGACAAGGATTTGTGAATTGAAATCTAGTTTTTTACTGAGAGAACAGGACTGAGAAATTCTGAGAAGTGACAATTCAAGTTCTCTAATGCTCAGATCCATGTTACACCATGTTTTAAGAGAACAAAAGTTTGGAAAACAGCTACTATCACTGAGCCAACACAATATTGCACTGCTTTGTGTTTTGTTTGGTATTTCTTTCCTCGAAATTAAATTTGGACTGCTGAAAACAGAAGCAAACCATGGCAGACAACACCACAAATCTTACACTCAGGTGGTAAGGGTAATAGAAGTCCTCAGGAGATGGAATTTTCCTTGTTAATGGACTACACACATGCAATTCACAGAAACTCACGGTGGCAACAAAAATACATGTATAACCTGGAATACTGCTTAGAAATATGTTTTTTTAACTGCTTGCACACATACACATGCAGCAAAAAAAAGTCACAGGGAAAAGAACAGCAAGTGAAGAAATTAAGTGTTATTAAAAGGGTTTACTGTTGTTAAAAACACTCTGAGGTCTTTCCTAACAGTTACGTAAGTACTGTAAAAGCAAGATGTTCTTGGCAATCAGCATAGCTTCACTGTGCTTGCTACACTGGTTTCATTAACTATTACATCATGCTTAATTTCCATAATTGGCTTCAACTTTACTTCATAAGCTAGTCTAATTTAGTTTTTATGCATATTTGAATTTAGTACACTTTGTTCTCCACTGTAAACCCTTCATGGGCCACATATTCATCCTGTACTACCTCATTTAGAGCTTTCCCCTTGTGCAAAACTAGAGGACAAAGACTACAGTGTCTAAAAAGTAACCTTTTATTTCAGCTCTGACAGTTAAAACTCTCATCCAGGCCCTCATCACACTGGCAAAACCTTCTTACTTTGTGCACCCAAGACACAAGGACCTGCTCCCAACAAAATAGACCTGCTAAGAGCTGCATTTCCTTGACTTTATTCTTTCAGTAACGTAAGTCCCTCTGCTAATTTTTTTTTCTTTACACAAGAAAAAGTTTGGTTTTTCAGCCTTACCCTTCTTGGCCTCTCTACACATTTAAGTACATTTTCTCTGTTACATCCAGAACTATAATTAAACATGATCAAATATTCAGGGACTTAGGATTTGGCACAACAGACTCCATAGAACATTTCTCCCACCAAGAACACTTCTTGTTCCCGGTTCCACTATTCACCTACAATGTAGCCTCAACACACCCATCTACTCTCCTGATTCTCATCTCCTCTGGATCCCCTTTTATGCTGACAACTATAACAATGAGCTAACAAAGGTCATTCCTTCATTTATGAGCTTTTCTTTTTCTATGGGTTTCACATTTACTGAGTAAATTTGGAATGTTTACTCATCCAATACATCCAATTCTCACCTTTCCCCCCATCTTTACTTCTGCTATATCCTGTTTTCAAATGTCTAAAATTAGAGTGATATCTCCTGAGGGAAGAGCACGCTGTTTTCTGAAGCCTGTCAACTTTTGTAGCACAGCTTTTACAGAAACGATATCATATATAACACTATAACATATATAATAAGTGAAAACATGACACTAACGTAATACGGAACCCAACAGACCATTTGTATGGATTGCTTTTCAGAACAGAAGTATACTTTAAAAGGAAAGCACTGACCTAGAAAGGAAGGCATTATTTGGACAGCTTTGTTATCCACTATGCACTAAACCTTACTCACTTTAACGACATAGATGCCATCTATGCTAGGGAAATGTTTACTTTGCTAATGTAATTAAGCTCAGTAGTTATACAGAGTTGAAGTCTCAGTGTAACTAGGTCTCCAGCTGCTACTTGCATTAATGTAATGGGTACATACCCACTTCTCTGATGGCATACTGAAAGCATAGTGGAAAGAACTGTGCCATGTTAAGAAGCCATTCCCACACACCCTTCTGCATTCAAATGATACAGGATCTGACAATGTTCAACAGATAGGGAATGTAAGTCTTTCTCTTTACTTAGATTTTCACAAACCTTTGGATGTTTGTGATTTCTAAGCTGACAAAAATCGTCAGTAGATTGCTGGCTTCTGCAAAGAAGCCAAATATTAAAAAACAAAATAAAACCACAAACAGGAAGCTTTTGATGACTAAAATTACATTCTGTATCAACTTTCAGGAAGAAAAAAAAAAAAGGTAAGCTTTTGTTGGACTGAGTGTGATCCAGCTACATAAATTTCATGTTCTCCAGTAATCCTGTAAACCTTGGATTTGCCCATCACGCAACCCAAAGCACTTCCCAAATCATTCTGAAAATAAATAGGTCAGCAGTCATATTTATCTTTTAATATGATATTATAAGGCTCAGATTAGGGCAGGGACATTGGGATACTGGCCACAGAGTCACTCAGCCATAAGCTAATAACCCATCAGTAATGCCACATGCAGCTGACTGACCTGGCATTGGGAGCCCAGGAGCAGAGTTGTGGCAAGTCTCAGAGCAGCCAGGAAGTATCCTGGTCTGTCAGCAGAATTACATAATCATGGGAAATACAGGGATGTTTCACCAAACTGTTCCATGATCTAACCACGTTTGGAGGTAATGGGAGAAATTAATGTAATGTTTGGTGACTGACTTCCCACTTAGGACTTCTATTTTACCAATTTTTGTTCCAGTAAAAAATGTAAATAGTTTTAAAGCAGATGTTTCAAGCAGGCATAAGCCATAGTATGGATCCAAACTTGAAAACCTTTACTTGCATAAACTTCACCTATTTCCTCTCAGATTAAGGAAGATTACTCACTGGTATAAGTGGCTTTATGTTCAAGGCTCTGAATTACAAGTGTCCCAGAGTACCACAATCAGGTCTTCAGCTTTTACAGCTGTTCACTTCCAGTTCTAAATGGCTTCCCATGCCAAGATAATTGTCTATCTCCATCCCATCCAACCCCCGCAAAATACTGATTAACTAAAATATTAAAACTGAAGATCTTCTATCAAAGAACAGAACCTCAGCCATTCTTTGCCTTCATTTTTTTTCCTAGCTAGGCTTTTGTAAAGTTTAAAGCTCTTCAAAAGTCAGAATATACTCTGCCGTGTTTGCCTCAGAGGTTAGAGTCCCTAGAAGAAATAGTGACAAATGTGGTCCAATGAAGGTGTTCAATCACAACAAAAATCATCAGAACAGGTTAGATTGATGCTACAAGAGTGGTCTGAAAGTCCCAAAGGAGTGGTCTGAAAGTCCCAAAGGATTACATCCTATTTCCAACACCAGGCCTACATCAATGGGCTTTTTCCCACTCAGAAATTTAAGAACTTCCAAGTAATTTATAGGTACAAACACTTTTGCTTGGATCCAGTTCGGCAGAGCAGTAATTCTTCAGTTTGAATTAAGTGCGTTCCTACTCGGCTTTTGCACTGCTAGCAACAGACTTTCCCTATTGTGGCTTTTGCACAGTAGGAGCTTCCTGCCCTAGATCTTAGCAAAGTGAGCTTTATTCTGACAGTATTTATACCACTTTTTGTAGGAGTTGACATTCAGCCATTACAGCACATCAGATACCAAACAGAGCCCTTAGATGAGGAATTTAAAGGCTTAAAAGTCTCTTTCATGCAATGGAGTCAACTACTACTGGTCTAGTACATGCTTTAGCTTTTTTTCTGAATCACAGCTATCCTCTAGCAATATTGGATAATTTACCCCAGTCAGTTCTTCAATGCCTCCAAATACGTACATATACTTTATGAGCCAATTATTTCTTGGGCACAGTACCTAACCTGTTAGACTGCACAGTATCTTAGGAGATCAGTAGTTATAGGAGGTTTTGATTTTCTGAAGAGTCTCAAGTGGCAGCTCCAACACACAAGTAAGTAGCAGGGTACTTTGTGCCAAGCTCCTGGGCAGGCTCTTAGCTGATTTTCCACAGATGCCTCCCAGTGTGCTACAAGTAAGCCCCAAAGTACTTATCCTTCCATTATCTTACCCTCAGCCTGTCTAAAGCTAAGGCAGCCAACTGGGCCAAACAGTGGATAGAGCTGTGAAGCAAGGCAAGGTGCTGTTCTGAAAATAACTTTCATTTCCAAACAGTAAAATCAAGTACAAGCAGCTAAAGGGGAAAGGCTGGTGTGAACACTTCCATTCCCACCAAAGGCCTACCAACCCTGAGACCATTTTAACAAAGGCAAAAGTAGATTCCCTGGAACTCCAAAGATTTTGAACAGCATTTTATTTCATAACAGCTGCTTACTTCAAGAGGATATAACGCAGAGGTGAAATCTTTCAGCCTTTTCAGATTTTTCTTTCAATACAGAAAACCAAAAGAACATAAGCATTACACCAGGATTTGGTAACATGGTGGTAAAAAGTTTCAACTGATCTGCCTTCATAAAGCCAAACTGCCTGCATTTCTTTTAAGGAAAAGTTTTGTTGATATTTTCTAACAAAGCATTTCAATTTTTCATTGATTTTTAGCCCTTTATATTGATTATATAAATTGTGGAAATTTTACAGTTTACTGCATATGTCTGAATATAATTTAATATATTTTAAGTTGATTGCATATTATAATATAGTGCTCAAAACATTACCTAGGAAATACAGGAAAACCCAATGCAACATTCCTCATGTGAAATAATGAAAGACTACTTAGCTACTATTTAGAACTGTCTTACGATTACAGCTATGAGTCAAGAATTGAGGGAGTTTCTCAGTCCATTGTGACTTCTCATGTCATTGAATGCCCTTTAAAAAAAAAAATTAACATGTAATTGATTCCTAGTTATTCACTTATAAAACCACACATGGCTTAATTAATGTTTATAAACTACCCACTGTTACTTGCTTTGCAACGGAATCACACAAACCTCCACAAACATCCCTACGAACACCCCTACAATAAAGGGCACAGATTGCCTAACCAGAACTGGTTCAGCCTTGTTTTCATTGCTACATAATTGTTATTTACATCATCCTGCTTCTCCCCATAAGCCTTCCAAGGCACTGAAAATAAAAACAAACAACAAAACAAAACAGATAAAACAAAAAATAAAAACAGAAGACACACAAACCTCCTCACTAAGACTGAATAATCAAGGGGGAAAAAAAAAAGTCTATGCCTACCTCCTATTTTCCAGTTTTACACCAAATTCTCACGTCCTACCAGGATTTTTCTATGGTATTAATCTTATTAAGCATGCATGAAAACCAAGGCAGAATCATCAACATACAAAATGTTAGGTTTTGGCAATTTGCTTAGCATTACATACTAGCTTTGCGACAAATGCACATAACAGGCTTTACACACAATTTCTTATTTTTTTCCTTATTTTTGAAACTTGAACAGAAAAGATTTAACTTCAAGTAACTATAACATTCCCCACTCAGACTCTCAAGAGATCTCTGTGGTTCAGATGGGGGCAGAGGAGTATTCCATTCTGAAGAAGCAAAGAGTTGTTTAGAAAGAGCACAAAATTGAGACCTCTTATCTCATATCCAACTCAAGAAGGTTGCAAAGCAGGACCGTGTCTGAGGTTATCATCTAGAGCAGCCATGCTTTGGCAGTCAATACATAGCTTGCAGTGAATCCACTGAATCCAGCCTGTACCTTGTTATTACATATTTGAGCAACTCATTTTGGTTACTGGCATAATAAGGTCACCAGAAGGTGAATCCTGCTATATCCTCTCCCACTCTGCAGGTCTGCATTCCACATTTTGTGTTCTGTCACATTCAAGTGACTGCCAGCACACAGATGATGCTCTTTTTGATGAACAACCTGAATCTCCCTGCAACACATTCCTCCTCACACATGCCTCACAGAAGGAGGTACAGATACACAGGCAGAAGCCAATTACTTCAGATCAAAGAAAGATTTACAAATGAACAAATGGCAGTTAGATGCTGAAAGTCAATGAGAACTGGGCACCTAATTCCCATTTGGCATTGGAAAAGTGCCCTTGTCACAGCTCAATCATCTGCCAAAAGGTTTTCTTTCAGAAAAATCTGTATTCTGATGCTAGCATTCCTGCTACTAAACCCTAAAGTATCACCTAGAAAGAAAAGAGGGCATTAGACCATGTGTTCTTAAAAAAAGAATTTTTCACTTTCAAAAAGAAGGAAAGCCTCTTCCTGAATATTTACTAATTAAATATCATTGGTATTCATTGAAAATGCTTCTTATGGCACAAGATTTCCTTCAAAATAGGAAATTACTTTCCATCAGAGAGGAGAAAAGACTAACCATAAAAATTCATTTTCACTGGTTTTTATTTGATGTTTGTTTCTAAAATTTCAAACAAATGCTGTTTAGATATGCCCCAAGACTTTCATTATCAGTTACATTTTATAGGCCTTTCATTGGCATTCATTCAAATGTGCTTAATACGGTAGACACACATCGTTAAATGATTCCGCTTTATGGTGCTGTAGTCTTTAAGGACTGCTAATGGGATAAAATCTTCTCCTGCATTTTGGTAATTAAACCCCAGTTCTCCCTACATCCAGGCTGAGTCAATGTTTAAATCCTACCTGCTTTCTGGCCAATGTCAAATGAACAGCACAGGATGAAGGACCTTGGAGAACAAAAGCAGGAGGAGGGATTCCCTTTAAAGAGGGGAAAGCATGCAGCAAGGTAATTTCCCATGGATAAATGGGAAATCATCACCCTTTCAGCTGATACTATTTTTCTTTGACATGTGAATAAGTCTTGAATGCCTTCAACTTGGCACTGCATGTTTTTTAAAAAGCTAGCACTGATCAGAAGTTCCACATTACATTTTCTTACTCAGTTTGCTTCTTGCTTCAGAAAATTCCTATTACCTAATTCAACATCTTCATCTCATTAGAAGTCACACATAGTTACTCAGTCTCCATGGGTCACCTGAAGCACTCACATCAGCTTTCATTCTGTTTACTTTGCTGCTTCCATCCCCAACCCCTATATCCACATCTCTGGCCAACAAAGTACTTGGCTATAAGAGGCACTTTTTATCTGTAACAAAAATGGGTCAAGTTCATGAGGGCTTAGTAAAGTTCCTTTTCTCAGAAATTACCATAAGAAAAAGATCCTCTCTTCCTAAGTCACTACAAGAGCAGAATTGACAGAAACAGACCCATGTTTTATTATACTGAAGGAAAAAAAAAAAAAAAAAAAACAAAAAATTTCTTTTAATTTAAA
>NDXB01014629.1:0-24287 GCA_002631895.1 Agapornis roseicollis
TTACAGAATACTGGTAATTGGCCCATGTAAATGAAGGGGAGAGAGGGAAAAAATACCCAGAAGGGAACAAGAATAGCTCAAACAGGCTGCAGCACTAAACACTGCATCAGTTGCAAGCAATCATTAGTTTCCTGAATTCATACAGCACACTTTCATCCAGTGGGCATGATCTGAAGGACAAGGAAATGTTTTGGGTTTGGGTTTTTTGTTAATTAGACCATGCAATACAGTTAGGGAGGATAAGAGGAGAGCAAGCATGGTTTCCCTGCCTTGGTGGAGTGGCTGTGATAACTGGGGCTAAGGAGCAGGGGTGAGAGGGGTGGAAACATCAGTGGAACTGCAGCCTCATGTGTGTGTGTGACTTCAAGTCACAGCCTCAGATCTCAAACAAAAAAAGCCCTTCTTACATGGTCTTTTTGCAAACCACCATAAGCATACTGTTACAGTTTTGATGTCACAGTNCCCACTTCTCATGTGTGTGTATGACTTCAAGTCACAGCCTCAGATCTCAAACAAAAAAAGCCCTTCTTACATGGTCTTTTTGCAAACCACCATAAGCATACTGTTACAGTTTTGATGTCACAGTTCAACCCCTGTGCAACAAAACAATGTAGAATAGANTGTGTGTGTGTGACTTCAAGTCACAGCCTCAGATCTCAAACAAAAAAAGCCCTTCTTACATGGTCTTTTTGCAAACCACCATAAGCATACTGTTACAGTTTTGATGTCACAGTTCAACCCCTGTGCAACAAAACAATGTAGAATAGAATGTCATCAAATCATAGAATAGTTTGGGTTGGAAGGGACCTTCAAAGCTCATCTAGTCCAACCCCCCTGCAATGAGCAGGGACATGTTCAGTAAGATCAGGTTGCACAGAACCACATCCAGCCTGGCCTTGAATGTCTCCAAGGATGGCACATCCGCCACCTTGATGGGCAACCTGTGCCAGTGTTTTACCACCCTCACTGTAAAACACTTCTTTTCCACATCCAGCCTGACGCTCTCCTCTTTTAGTTTAAAACCGTCACCCCATATCCTATTGCAACAGGCCCTGCTAAAGAGCCTCTCCCCATCTTTCCTATAGGCCCCTTTTAAGAACTGAAAGGCCACAAGGACGCCCCAGAGTCTTATGCAGGCTGAACAGCCCCAACCCTCCCAGCTGCTCCTCATAAGAGAGATGCTCCAACCTTCTGATCTTCTTTGTGGCCTTTCTCTTGACCCTCTCCAACAGATCCATACCTTTCCTGTACTGAGGACTCTAGAGCTGGATGCATCTCAGGGTTACATGCTGTTAAGAGGCACCAAAGCCCAGCAAAACTGTGCCTGGACTATATGCCCATTAGCTTGTAGAAACTCAGGGCTGCAATTGTGCTAAAAATGCCAGCTATTCTACAGCATTANTGGATGCAGTACTCCAGATGGGATCTCAGGGTTACATGCTGTTAAGAGGCACCAAAGCCCAGCAAAACTGTGCCTGGACTATATGCCCATTAGCTTGTAGAAACTCAGGGCTGCAATTGTGCTAAAAATGCCAGCTATTCTACAGCATTACTCACCCACCAGCCATGCAAGGAGCTGGGCTCCCACTCCTGGGAGAGTGTTCCCACTCTCCTGGGGAGCAGGTTCCTGGCACATCCCAGCAATGTTTCTGCTCACAAGGCCAGAGCTGGCACACCAAACCAAGGTGCACACCTCAAACCATACAGTACCCTGGGCCTGCTTTTCCAGTCCCTAGAACACCAGGTATTTTCACCTGTTCCTGTGAATCCCTGCATGGACTGCAGCTGATGAAGCATGTGGATCCCTTCACCTCCTCCCCCAGGCAGGGTCCTGCTTACAATATATATACTTACATATCATGTCTTGAACCTTCCATCAAGAGTACAAATCCAAAGAGTAATTTGTTACGTATGTTCTTAAACTTACCAGGTGACTACTGCACTTGGGGATGCTGGCAATACGAATCATACTCCACCTAATGACCTTGTAACAGACTCACATGTTATCATTAACCTGTGAAGCCTTCATTAGTTCTTTAGACAGTTTTCAGCAGCAGAGTAATCTGATATTAAAACAACCTAAATATACCTGATAAATTCTCATCCACTCTGGTATGCTTGCTTACTGCTCTGCAACTTCCATAGTACTGTTAAGGCATAGCCTACTTCACTGTTGTAAGGCCACATATCACTCTCTGATAAAGTAATCTTTAGACTTATTCTAAGTACATTTTATTTGTGACTAAAAATGGAAGTAAGTAGCTAAGCTAGCAGAAGATATATCACACCAACTCTATAACTGATCCAGTGGCTGAGCTCAACGTCCTGCCTTCCACTTAGAATAACATAAGAGATGGTAAAAATCACTTGTAAATGTGCAGCAGAGCAGAAATTATCTAAATGCCAACTATGTGAGATTACCTATACTACCACAGTTATTTTCTGCTGAACAGTGTTTGCATGATCAGTTTTTACTGTTGCAGATCACACTGGCATTGCTCTGACAAAAACCACTCAATGTGCAAGGGAACTGAACTCACCAGGAGCATCTGAGAGGTTTTGCATGCTGTGCGTGTGGACTTAATGCACTCATTTCTACAGACCCTAGGATTTCTCTTGGCTTCTCATAGTTGCAAAAATACTTTCACAGATAGTCAAGCAAGCATATACCAATGCAATGCCATGTTCCAGACTCTAAGGTAAATTGAATGCTTTGAGGCTTAGTTACGTTTTGTTAAGGAGCTACAGGATGGAATTACTCAAACACCAAGTATCACAGCTGCTGCTGTGCCAACAACTTGATCAAAACCTAACCAGTTGGGTGTTACATCCACCTAACACTGATAGCTGTGTGACGGAAGTAGAAGCAGCCACAGTGAGTGGCAAGATACTGCTACAAGGGGAAGAACCTAGCATGCAAGCGAGAAGAAAACCAGAAGTGCTGTCATCCCCCTCAACAATAAGGAAACAGAGACAGCAGCTAGAGGGGAGTAGAGCTTCAAATTTATCAGAAGCCTACCAGAAGACAAGGAAGATGCCATTTCACCATCATCTTCCAAATCTATCAGTATCTAACCATTTCTTTCTATGAAACTTCATAAATCTGAACTGCTGTTTTGCAGTATGTTATGTATGCATACTGAGGCATTAGAGTTGTATTGCCAAATAGAGTTTATAGAAGGGTGGGGAGCCTTTTTGAAACCACCAGATTATTAGGTTCTGATACATGAGGTGGGTGTAAAATAAGCAGGTGTTTGTCATCAGATATTTTTGGGAAGTTCAGAAATATGTTTCCAAGGAAGACTTGCATTCACAGCAATAGAGTACTACTTTTAATGAACCAAGTAATTAGCAACTCAATAAAAAGAAGGGTATCCCTGAGTGTTCAACATCAAAAGCACTACTTTCATTTGCAATTTAAAGGCCAGAATTGGCAAGATCCTGTGGACTCTTTGCTCCCATTTGGAGGCAGTGAAAATGAATGGTGCATAACACCTTTCAGGGTCAGATCCAAAGGAAGAAGCATTCATCTGACTTACATTAGGACTTCACTTGGGGAAACACTTAAGCCTCAGAAATGACAGAAGGAAAACCAATACTGAATTCATTGCAGAACTCTTCATTTTCAGGAAAGGTGTTCTGAGAACATAAAGTGAAGTCCCACAAAAAAGCTCCTCTATTTCCAACATGCTGCTGTAAACTGCAAGTTTTTGTAGAATGGAAGGGAAATCTTGAAAGTTCTGAAGAACTATGAAGACTATCTGCTGAGCTCCTACAGTTCAAGAGTAAACTACATAACTTATTACTGATATGGGTCCATTATTAATTCCATCTCCAAGATCCCATATGCTGATTTCTCTCAAGTTCTGCTCTACCCTTCCCATTTTAATTCATGCAGACAGTGCCCACCTTTCCCAAGTTTCCAGAATGACCATTTTTATCATACTATCCATGCAAAAAGTGAGTCAAAGACATGTATTTTTAATTTCTTAATAAGGTAAAAAAATCACACCAGGAAGTCAGGGCCCCTTCTCTCTGTTCGGAATATGTATTTTATATTTGACCTATTTAAACTGTGGTTAAAATCAGACTGCAACATCTTACATGGCCTTACCTGTTTTGGGAAAAGCTTGGCACACCTTTCTGCACTATAACAGGCAACAAAAAATGTATGAATGTCTTGTATATCAACTCTGATCCTAATGCTCTGGAATGATCCTAATGATCCCAATGTTGTGAAATACCACCAGGAATATTTGTTCAACATAGAAGTAAGATGCAAGTAGATACAGTCAGAAAAAAAACAAGGAATAACAAGGCAACAATTCAGTCTCTGTACAAGCTCACGAGACAGCAAAAGAAGTAGCCAGGATGGTGCAGGTCAGCAGGTTCTTCATTACACCTTTCCAAACTACAGGGAGAAACAAACCAGATGGCATAAGTTTTATTTTAGAGGACTTTTTCTGACAATCAGGGTACAACATGTATTCCGAAAGGAAAGGGTCCAGCTTTTCAAAGAGTGAAATTGCCAGAAAGATGACCCAACAACACTTCAGCTCTGAAAGGATTTGTCCTGTTTCCATCATTAGCATTCCACCCCTTCCTTCAAAGACCTCAGGGATGGCAGAACGACTTGTGACGCTTGAAGCCTGCCACTGAACTGCTAGGTTTGGATTCATGCCTTAGAGGATCAGGCTTGGCATAACTGCAGCTTCACATTTATAATTAGTGGTACATTGAAATTCAGTTGCAAACCTGAAATGCGTAATGAATGACCTATGCAGAGTCTACAGACCTCCCATTCCTTACAGTCTTCACCTTTACACTGGGTTATTGTTTGCATGGAGACCAGCAGTAATGAAAAAACCTTACAGAACAAGCTAGCGACATCAAGAATTTCTGTTATTGATTGGATATTTGTCCCCTCTTTTTTACCCCAGTTTTGAAGCCAGTCTATCTTGGTGAAGCCAATCTAACTTGGGATCTCACACGTCAGGTTGCCTGGCAAAGTTAATGGAAAAAAAACCCCGAAACTTATTTCCCATCGTGCAAACTTCATTGATTCCCCTCTGCTTCTCACAAGAACATCTGGAAAGCAGCACCATACAAGAGATTTGCTCGAGGGTAGGAGGGCATGAGAAGGAAAAAATCCTTCTGAATACTTGTGCTATATTTAAACTCCAGACCAAAGCTTATGCTTGGAGTGAAAGTCTCTCTGCTGTAGGAATGCAGAATTCCAAGCACTGAACAAGGATGTGCTAAGCTGTTCACAACATGCCTCTAAGCAATGGCATTACTGTGAGCTTGTAGAAATTGGAAGTACAGTGCCTCTACCTTCCCTCGCAGTTGTTGCAGGGACAGAAAAACAGGGAGCAAAAGAAAATTTCAACAGTGAACTGGGGAGGGAATCTCAGTTTTCAGCATATAAAGCTCATCTGCTTTGCAGAAATACCTCCTGCAAAGAAGGTGCAAGGGAAGCAGGGAGAATGCAGTAAAATTAGAGCAACTGAGACAAAATTTCAGAAGAAGGTGTCTTGGCTTGGAATTCAAATTCCCATAAAATTGAAGCAGTATCAGAATCAACTGTCAGTGAAGGCAATGGGAGCTACGGATACTTAACCACGTTGGGGAAGGAACACCCAGGACATGCCACTGTATTAATTTTACTGTTTAGGTCCATAAATCTAGGCAACTATCTTTTGAAAAACAAACTAGCTTAATTTTGTTAATACCATCTGACCCCAGCATATTATATGTGCAAAGTGCTGTTTCCCTCCCACAGCCTAGCAGGAGCAAAGTGGCATACAGGAGGACTGCATAGCAAGCTATCTTTCTGAGGAAACATATTCCCAAGATGAATAGTTGATGTAGCCAAAATCCTTGTGGGGACTAGTCACCACATGTGAATTCATTAATAAAAAAATTTAGTCATTAATAGAAGAACAAAAAGCTTCTCAGTCTGAGCTGCCAGTGCTATGCATAGCATTCGAGACTAACAGCAGCTTGTTCACATGAAATATAAAAGAAGTTAATGCAGCTTATTATGTGAATAGGTAGGAGCTACACTGACTCTCAGGATTAAGGACCACTAACTTACCACTGGAGTTAATTGCCTGCATATTTTCCTGTGTGATGGGCAGACAGTGACTTTAGTCATTGCCAATTCAAGATAAAGATATGTCTATGTGACACCTACATGATACCCCAGCTAACTATGCTACCAGAAGAGATGTACCACTGGGAACACAGAGGTGTAGGCTGATGTACTCTACTGAGGATAAATCTTTTTTGACTGTGGCAGCGAGGAATTCTGTGACAGTGCTATTGCTATTTTCACATCTAACTAGGCTACACTATGCTGTCAGATGCAGCACAGACATGCTCTTATTCATATCAAGATAACTATCCCTACAGTAACACAAAAAGTATTAAAAAATGACAGACACCCTACATGCATCAGAACTCACACTGTGGAAACTGAAAACAGCAGATTCTTCTATTTTCTTTTGCTTCTAGTGTTTTTCAATTGGTGGCTAATCTGTAGCACTGAGGTCAGAGGGCTTAATATGCACATCCATAAGTACAGGCAGTGCTTCTAAAATGTGTAATAGATAAAGGGGGAATTCCAGGATAAAACAGTACAGTTTAAAAGACCACAAGTTCTTCTCCCTTTACGACTTTTTACATCAGCAAACAACAATTACAAAATTATGGTTACATCTTACACTTGGTGTATACTCATTAGAGCCCATTATTAATTTAAAAATTCATTCTCTTCCTAATTTACAGGGCTTTACTCTTACCCAATCTTGTAAACACCTGACTACCTTCCAAATCAAAAGCCTGGTTTCTACAATGACCTCAGTGGTGTTTACAGAGTCACTCATGCAACTCCCTCTCTTGGACTTCAGCTTGTCTGGTTTTACTGAAAGTAGGAAAGGGGACAAGTAGGAAAGTCAATTTTTCAGATATTGTGGCCAAGGTGAAAAGGGTTTACTGGACAGAAAGGCTGGCTGGATCCTTGCTAAAGTTTTGGGACTTACAGCAGGAATTTCAAATAATCTCTGCAAGCTTGCCCAGGCTGAAACACACACTGTCCTGGAAGACACATCCTGCTGGCTTAGTTCACTTCTACAGCTGGTTGAATAAGCCCTTTCAGTGGTCATAAGGTTGCAGTTTTCCAGTATATGAAAAGCTGACTACAAGGTGGCTTTTCCCAAGTCTCTGTGGAATACATGCAAATAATATTTTTCATCTCACATCCAGTTATACCTGCAGATAAAGATTCACCAATGTCGATTAAGGTAGAAGTTCTTTACTGTGACAGTGGTGAGGCACTGGACCACGTTGCCCAGAGAAAGCCGTAAATGCTCCATCCCTGGCAGTGTTCAAGGCCAGGCTGGATGGGGCTTTGAGCAACCTGCTCTAGTGTGAGGTTGGGAGTGTGGGGGTTCCACCCCCTGTGGGTCAGGGGTGGAACTAGATGATCTTAAGGTCCTTTCCAACAATAACCATTCTGTGATTCCATGATTACACTGGACAGAGTTTATACCATGGTATCTAACTTTACTAGAGTTTTCTTCCAGTGAACCACATCTTNCCCTGTGGGTCAGGGGGTGGAACTAGATGATCTTAAGGTCCTTTCCAACAATAACCATTCTGTGATTCCATGATTACACTGGACAGAGTTTATACCATGGTATCTAACTTTACTAGAGTTTTCTTCCAGTGAACCACATCTTTCAGAGCATTGCTAGGTGAGCCACACACTGAACTATTAGCGATTTAAGTTTTCCTGGCGTATCAGAGTTTTAATTAAAACCTGCCTTTCTGCTCCTTCCTCCGTTAGTAAGATATATGCTATCTTACTGCAAAATCTAGTGACAGGAAATGAAAAAAGAACTTCTATTTCTTTTCTGAATGTAATAAGAGAGAAACCACGACTGCTATTCAAGATTATTACTGCAGTAACACGATGCAATGAATTAAGTTGGCTGCATTTTGTTCATTCAAGTCACACCATTGACCAACTTACTACAGATGTAACTAAATTATCATATATATTTTCCTACATAGTAATATGAGTACTGGAACATACCGTGTCATTTATAGCTGGATTTCATGAAGTTTAGAAATTTAAGGAAAGGATTCACTTATATGTGGAAGATTAGCTTGCATTAAGATTGGCCTGAGTTTAAAACACATTAGTTATGAGTAATGAGTCAAAAAAAGCAGAATTCCTAAATGTTGCCAGATTAATAAAGGCCACCAAAAAGAAAAGCAATATAAGCTAGAGAGATATCTGTTATTTTGTTAAAGTTTTCCTCCACACTTATCTTCTCCGGAGTTGGAGAGGTTTATGAACAATGAAGGTGAACATGTCCTTGATATCCTCCTTGATCACAGCTTTAAAAACAGTGCACCAGAGCAGAGGCATCCCATTCTGCTTCAGAGATGTTTTTAACCTGGACCTTTGCACAGGCAGGCTAACACATTTACTCCTCAGACAGTGGAAGAAAAATACGTACAATACATAAAATGCTTCTGTGGCAAAGTCACAGGGGAGGCACCAATAAAACATAACCTTCTCCCTACCTCCCCTGGCAATGGAGAGGAAGTTAAACAAAACAAAAATGTCAGCAATTTAGCATCAAGCACCTGAAGGAGAAAGAAATTTGGAATGGCTGTCCCAAAACATATGCTTCCCCTCACCCTCAGGGTTAAGTGACCTTACTATTTTATGCATTTTTTTTATTTGTTAACAAGCTGCATGGACCTATACGATACCAAAAAGTCCATAGTAAGGTGCAATTTGACAGTACGCTGACATGCACACTGTACTGTGAGTAGGACACAGCAGTTTACCAAATCACCTTCTGACAAAGAAAAAAACACGTCCATCAAGAAAGGTCTCCAAAACCAACAGCCAAAAGCAGATTTCACAGGGACAACCATCATCTGCTTCCAGCCCATATGGCCAACAATAATTCACACCATTCTGCAAACTGCGTAGTCAGCTACTTTAACAGCATTCTGATTTATTTGTTTTTTTTAAAAGTGATGGATTTTGACTCATTTTGCCACTCCAGTTTATCTTCTCTGAGATGTTCAAAGCTTGACAAAAAAGGGAAAGTGGAACAACAACATACATGGAATTAGAAAGGACCTACATATATGGAAGAATGGACATGAGAATACCACCACAGAGGTTTCAGCTGCCAAGCTTTTACCTTAGTATTTTCCTTTATTTCTCCTCTGCATGGTGAGCAGATGGATTCACACTTCAGCATCTTGTGGTTTAAAAATCAGTGTATCTCAGCTTAACTGAAGTCTTAGAAGCAAGAAACCAATTAATTATTTTAAGCTTGCAGAAGCCAGACAACCCAGAGGAGTTCTGCCAAGCAAAGATGGAAGAGAATTTATGGATGTAATTGTGAACTTCTGATAAACTGACACTGGTTGGAAAAAGTCTGGTTCATTTCAGAGTGATGGGAACAGGTTTCCAACAAGCTTAAGAAAAATTGTGATGGATGGCTGGAATAACATCCAATTTCAGCTTCTTTCTACAGGTGCCTCAAATGCTCAGTACCTCTGATCTTGCTGTTAAGTAATCCTTGTGCAACACTCAGGATATGCTCGCCTGCTGCTGGTACTGCTGCTGCACCCCAGCACTTTCTTTCCTTCACTACAGTATAATGCTTCACACTGCATTGTTTCCTCTATCAGCACAACCCAAACATCACTTCAACAACCTCCTGTTTTCCATAGTGAGCTTTTTTTTATCTCTTCCCTTTATTCACTCTTGCAACTAACCATCTATATTCTTCAATGTCCTGCACCAAAACCAGCCACAACATTACAATGGTATTTCTCTAAGGCTAAATACAGATGTGATACAACCTTACAATACCTGCCTGGCATTTTCCTGGTGATGGATCCATGGAGCACATTAGGTGTCATGATGGATACAGCTCCTTCTCATCTGACTAGTGTTGGCTTTTTGTTTTCTACAGACTACAGTGGTGGGAAGGGTAACTTAGCATAGAAGCAACACAGCAGTAAAAAAGCCTGCAGGAAGCCTGAAAGCAAGGGATTTTCCCCAAGTTTTTGTCTGAAGTGTATGTAAACAGATTCTCAAGTTGAGAAATTAGCTGTCATTGCTTTCCCTCCTCCCACTACACAGGTACACATATTGTTTCACACTGCACCCATTTAAAAAGACATTTACCAACATCCCTGCTTACACACTATATAGCAAAGACCCATGGAATGAGATAGCAGACTGCTGCGAAACAGGGGGCCAACTACTCTGCACTTTCTGTGCAACAGTAGGGACAACTGACCAACCGGCAGATAAAGCTAAAAGATAAAACCAGTTTGATGATTTACAGATTTCCAAACCCAAACCTGATAAGAGCCCATAATGATTAACAGCCAGCTGCAACAGAATCACAACGGTCTATAGTTCATAAGTACTGAAAACACAGAGCTTCTTCAGTGGAAGAGCACAGCAGTGAACAACAACTACCACATGCTCAACTACCAGCAACTTGTGCAGAGACAGAAACCCCAAGTCCTCCCTCAATGGAGCTGGCTAATGACAGCTCGTTTCTACTATCTTTGCTTTTGCGGTCCTTGCCTTTGCCCTGTCAAGGAGATGAATTTGGTGACGTCAGGGCCTAAAATGCCTTTTTCTATCTTTTCCCTCATTTCATTTCATTCTGTTGTCTATCAGCTTCCCCTCTGTAAAAGTCAGGAAATACAAAAATGCTTTGTAAAGAAAAAGCCAGTGGACTAAGCAATAATTTCCTACGTAATACTAGCATCACGAAACAAACTCCCCCTGAACTCCTGTTTATACATTTCAAACCTTTTCTAGGGGCAATTCCTGAGATTGCTTCTGCACCTTCCCATCAGGAGATTTAACTAACACCCATAGAGAGTGTGCTTTCATATGCTGTAGCCTGCAACAGTACTAGTCTCATTCATCTGGAGCAGTTTAATGGTTGTGTTTCTCATGGGGAAGACATTAAAGGAGAGAGTTCACCTCTTGCAGGTACAAACTTACCTGTCAAAGCAGCTACTTAAGAAACTTATTCTTACAAACTACAAACCTTTTGCAAGTTTACGCATCTTACACAGAGACAAGAGACATGAAATTCTGTGCATTAATGGAATGAAAATGCAGCTTCACAGAAGCCACTACTTGTAGGTCCTAACAGATATAATTCACATAAAAAGTAAGGACATCAATATTACAAAGGTTTAGTTCTCTCCCTATATATTACTGGCAGCCATCACGGGTTTGCTGCAATAGTATTTTTAAAGGTTTAAGGCCCTATTGCCAAACTGTTTCTCTTTCTAGCAGTTTAGCCCAAGAAGAAAGCTTAAAAAATCTTTGCTTTCTTTTTGCACAAAATAAAGGTTTTCCTGTAAGCTATTTATATCACTGATTTGTACCTGCGGACAAAAGCCTGTAACTCTGTACCATAACACACCATAACTCTATGTGTAATGGTGGTGCTGGTTTGCTCAATAAACTGTTCTCCTGACAAGTGTCCAGTTCAAATGTTAGTGGCACAGCTCCTGAAGAATACTAGAATGGATGCCTTTTTTATATGGAGAAGTTAATGGGAAAAGGTATTGAAAAATAAACTGCATTGGAATGGCTCCACTCTCCCTGCAGACACACTGATCTGAAATAAAAGTCACTTTATTCTGAAAATAATTATTTCCCTCACAAAGCTCAGCAGTAAATCTGGCCTTGGAAGAACTGACTCTTTTCAGCTCAGGACACAAAGAATCACAGAATATGAATTTCATGCAAATAACTCACTCAAAGAAAAACTAAAACGTTGCTTGCCTTGGTAGACAGGCAGTAAAAAAAGATAACAAAAAAAAAGGCTGTTTTTTTATCAAAACGTAATTTGTCTTCTTCAACCAATGAGCAACTCAATCCTTTCAAGACTAATTTATTTTCTGAAACCTTAGGAGGTTAAAGCCATATGTTAAAGTTATCGTATGATCAGAAAGTCTATAAAGAACTGGCCTAGTGGAAGGTGTCCCTGACAGTGGTGCTGGAACTGAATGACCTTTAAGGTCCCTTCGAACCCAAACCATTCTATGACTCTATGAAGACTGATTTTGGTATGGTGGGCTTCTGAATAAGAGTTGTAAGTAGCCCCTTTCTGCGCCCTGCTGCATCACAAGCATGTGGGGACCAGGGCACAAGCACCCATTTGCTGCTCCTAGAACAGGTAGCTGGAGAACAGCTACAGTTTAGAACCAAGCAAGAACTGGAAAAAAACTAAGTAGAAGTGGTTTACTGGCAACAAATTACTAAAAGCCCTGAAAAAAAAGAGGAGTAAATGCTGTCTCCCTATGCACAGCCCATTCCTTGGGAGTCCTGGGAGGTTGCTCAGCAACATACCACAATTACTGTGGGTCAAGTCCTTGGGACATAATGTAGCCTATTGACTTTAATTCAGCTACCTCTGGCATAAGGTACTGCCAAGCATGAGCAAGAAGAAAACACAAGCAATGCAGACTGGAGAGCCCTCAGAAGATGCTGAGAGGAAATTTCAGAGTTTCCAAATGTTTTATCCAAACTGTCCTGATCTGCTCAATTCAAAATCTGTGTTCTATGGGCATTCTTTGAAAGAAGTACTTTAGAAGCAACTTTTAATTTAATTTCATTTAATAGGCAATCAAACCCCAAACTCTACTGATGCAGTGAGACATTTGTGAGTTCCAGTACTCAGATTCCTGCTACAGGTACTCTCTCAAAAAAACAACCTAATGCCTGAGATCTTGGTGAAGCATTTTTAATAAAACTACCCTCCAGCCTGCCAGGCATCCTTGTTCATGATAAGCTTGACATGAAAGTCACCTTCACCTCTTGTGCATAACTCAACCCTCCCAAAACCCACTCAGCTTAATACATTATTGGGAAACTTCACTCTAAGTCACAGCTTGAATACATCACACATGACTCTCCAACCTTTCAAGAAGACAGAACTGTTTTGAGATGCGTGTATGTATATATGTATATATATATATACATACACACATATGCTCTTTTTTAGGGAAGGACTTCTATGAATAGGAAATGAGACCTTGGGATGGCATAAAGTTCCACCAAGTATTTGCCTTTCATATGCAAAACACACTGTGCATTGTGCAAGCAGTAGCAGTCAACAATCCTTCTGCACCAGCCTTCCTGGAAGAGTCCTGAAAGTATTAGATTTACTAAAAGAGAAACATCATATAGGTTGGAGGAAAAGAGAACTCTTCAGAAAGCACTGCGTCTCACAGAAACTGCAGTATGACTCTTAACCCCAGGCTTACATGGAATAGTAGTCCACCCACTGCAATCAAAGTATCAGTTGGGCCTGTCCTCCTCTGAGAAATCCTTAAATGAATTTTAAAGCTATTATTTTTATTACAATTTCACTTTGAAATATGCAAGATTTGTTAAAATACCTTTCTTTGGGATGAAATCTGGACTTGAAGTTCTCTACTTAAACTACTGACAGGAATGATGGTCACAGCGGAAACAAACTCACCACCTTGTTGCATTAAACAAAGCATGTAGTTGTGGATTTAGGGCTTTTGATGGATACAGGTTTAAAACTGATGACCTAAAAGCTTAAGTAATCCTAGACCCTGGTATTTTACACTGGCATATGTAAAAAAGATGCCCACGGCAGTCCCCTGGAGCTGATAATGCATAGGCACTGCACCCCAGCCTGCTTATCAACAGCAGCACACTGCCGTACTGGTGCTCCCTACCAAACCTCAGTTAATTACTAAATGACATTTCATTTCTTTAATAGAGATGGTTTTAGAAGAAACCAGTAGAAGCCATAGAGAAAACTCAGAGTGTAAACTCACAGCAGGCTGCACAGACATGCAACTGTAAATGCACATATGTACAAGTGTAAACACACACCTATTTCAGCCTTGCCCTCAAGGGAAGAACCACAAATACGTAAAATGCAAACTTTGAAGCACAAATCAAGTGAAGAAAGCAGCATTTTGTTTGTGTCATTACTGATACAGGCATCTAAATACCCAAACTAGTGTCTCTGGGAGGCTAGATTGTAGTTTTAAGTATATTCCTTTCAAAATGTATCTGTGGTCTTTCTGTGAAGGCTAATGATAATTTTATCTCTTCTGAGCCTTGCAGTAATAAATGTTGACAGCCCCAGATGCCAGGTCCTTGGTGAGGGCATCTGTTTGTTTATTCAGGATTACGTTAAACTACTTAGCCACCATTACAGTAAATCCATCTCTTCTACAGACCTTCTTAAGAGTACTGAAGACAATAATGAAAAACCACATACTGTTGTGAGATCAATCACGTTCAGAAGGCTGAGAAATCCGTGACAATTTATTCTCTGCATGGAGGGGTGAGGAACAGACTGCACCAAACATCAAATGCTGCTTGAGTAACACAGAATCTCCCCCCAAAAAGGAAGAGAAAGACAATGTGAGCTGCTCTTTGTCTTGATTTCATCACATTGCACCTTGATACTGTGGCAGACTTTCAATGAGGGACAGTAAAGCTTGATCCTGCAGTCTTTGTCCAGCAAGGAAAGAGTTCAGATTTCTAAGTAATTATGCTCAGTTACATGAAAAAAGGACTGGATGCCTTTCTCCCCCACCCTCCCCCCCAAGCAATTCACAATGGACCTTTACCATCTTTCAATATCTGAAATGTAAAGACTTTTAATTTCCTCTTCCTTCAGGTTGCGAAGGGATGTTGTGCTCTTACTGACAGGGACATAATTTGAGATTCCAAACTACCAGACACATAACACAGATGCCATTGCTTCACACTGGCAAAATATTCCCATATACCATATAAAACTCTGAAGCTGTCAGTGCATCAACATGTAGTAAGACTACAGGATGCCTATTAAGCAGTCAAACAGCAAAGAAAGTATTTGAAGAGGGGATTTTAAAGGCATGTTGCCCTGCAATCTATTTAATTAAATGAAAAACTCTGAAGATGGAAGAGTTAGCTTCCATTTTGCCATTTAAGGCAGCTGTAAGATTAGCTTTTAATTACTACACAATGGTGCAAAAGCATGAGACTGCTCCTGCTAACCAGCTGTTTCTGCAACACAAGCAAAACCAATCTCTGGTTATACCTCAGAGTACCGAGGGAAGGGGGGCAGGAGTGAGTAGCTGCATGCTACTGGGCTGGAGTGATTTTAATTGTACAAGTAGGATTTTGGAGGCTTTTATTCTCATGAATAGGCAATGGGATGTTTCATAGATACAGTAGCATTGGCTGCAGGATTAAGAGAAGTTGAGTTTGTTAAGACTGCAGCCTAAGACCTTGGCTGAGATACTGAGGGTCCCCTGACAGCATGGGTATCTCTCTGGATTACAGTCCTTGCCCTGTGCTATCAGTGTTTCTCCACGCGGAGCTAGAGCTGATGCGCAAAGGGTGGCCAGCATGTTCTCAGCAGCTTGTCATAACGTCAAACAGCGAGAAGTGGGTGGCAAGACCACCAGAGGCTGCATCTCTGTGGTTGGGAACTCATCCTTAGCTCTCAACATCAAAAGGGAGAAGCTGCTACAATGATACTGCTCAGCAAACAGCTAAAAACCTCCTGGGCTGCAAAGAGACTGAGCAGACTGTGTGCATCCTGAGGCAGAAACTGCACCAGCCCAATGTGATCGGTCCCCAGAGTAAGGGCTCTGCAGTGGGAAAACATAGGAAGCGGGCTGGGGACGGACTGACAGAAGACTCTCCGAGGTCAGGGCAGCAAGCAAGCAGCTTCCTCTCTGCAAGATGCTACACGGCACTTCCCCTGCAAGTTCATGGAGCAAAAAATGATTGCAGGCAGGAAAAGCATATGACATTTGGTAACACAAGTTGACAAGTTCTCAGCAAGAATGAAACTTATTTTTTCCATTTTGTTTCTTTATATAAATAGTGTATGTTTCTTAACGTGAAAAAGACTGACAGCGCACAAAGCAGAAAATAGATAGCCATCTCCGTAAACCAGGATGGCTGTTATCAGATTGGCAACATAAGAGGCCATTGTTTGAGCTAAAATTACCTCTCAGGTCTGGCAATATGCTCCACCAAAGGACACGGTGTCCCACTGCAAAGACACACTGCCTACACCGACATCCACTACAGGGCTCAGGAGACAAAGATCCAGGAGAAGTGGAGACTGGATGAGGTTGGCTCATTCTCAAGAGGCTGGATTTGCACTCCAAACATGCAGCAAATGTTCAGGAGAGAAAGAAATACTGAATACTTCTGAATTTAACTATGCTCATGGAATGCAGGTTGTTGACACCCTCTGATGTTCAATCACCAAGTATGGCCTTGAAATGCTTGGTGATTGAAAGCTTGAATTACCTGCAAGCTTTTATTCCAACAAGTAAATGAGCATCAGTGAGGATGCCACCCACTATCCCGTTGATTTTCGAAGTACCACTCATTTTTCTACCCAATTAGAAACCTGAAGGACAGGGAAGATGGTTAGCACTTTCTGCATATCTAATCTGGTAATCACTTCTACAGTCGTCTTTTTCTGCATCACTATTCATGACTTTTCCTGTAGGCCCAAGAAAACTGTTTCCTTGGTAGTTGTCTCACGTACATTTTTGAACAGCATGTATCTTCCATGACACTTTCTTTGTCAGCCTAACTGGACACCCCCCCCATCCACTGGAGTACCCAAGGTATGCTGTAATACACAAGGCCTACTGTTTCAGTATAAAAACAAAAGCTTAAACAACTTTATTTTGGTGAGTTTGCCTTTGAAGGAAGAACACTGGAAATTACATTCTAAAAGCGGGTAATATCCAACCTGGCCTCAAAACAACTGGCAAAAAAACTTACGACTCCTCAAGGACAACTTGAAAAAGAATTGCTGTTTATTCCATGCACTGATAGCTGGGCAATGGGAGCAATAGAAAATACACCAAGGAAAACCATTTCAAATACAGTCTGCAAAGCAGTACTGACAAACTGCGTTATACCACCCATTTCTAGGCCAAGAGCCAGCAGTGGGCAGTGGACAGGGCAGAGCTAGGATCACGCTGACAGGAGCGAGAAGAAAAGATGGGCTGGAAAGAACAGTTTGAGCTGAAGAAACCTGTGAATCTGAGCTGTTAAAGGGATACTGCTACCGAGGGGATGTGAAGATGGGGGTCAGGGACTGCTGTCTGTGGGAATGGCAGCTATGGCTCACACACCCTAACAGTTATAATCATTAATAACAGAAGGCTTCCAGGCACAAGTAAAATTTACTACATAAATCTCACACACAGCAAAGTGTGTGTTCCTTATGCAGGGATCTTATGCATGCATTATGCCCTGCAGGGAGGCAAAAGGCAGACAGCTATATATACAGGGTCTAGTCTCATGGCAATTTAATCGTAAGTGCATTATTTGTGGCCAAAATGGTCATTATTCCTATTCTCATAGACTGAACAACAAGGAAGACAGATATATTTGCAATGAGGTGGTCAGTCATCACACCTCTTGTTCATTAGTTGTTTGAGTTATGCCACACCAAAAGATTTAAATATACAATATAGTAGCCCATGTTACACACAGTTTTTTGTTATACAGAATTTGTGAAGTTTTGGCAATAGAAAAGATAGAAAAAAGGAGTACGAATAAGTAGTTTATTGAAGATACCACCAGTGTTTTACCATGTAGGAAGTAACTCGTTTAATGAGCACAATCAGTGTTTCTTCCGAA
This sequence comes from Agapornis roseicollis, assembly GCA_002631895.1. Taxonomy (NCBI): domain Eukaryota; kingdom Metazoa; phylum Chordata; class Aves; order Psittaciformes; family Psittacidae; genus Agapornis; species Agapornis roseicollis. The sequence goes on from NDXB01014629.1 coordinate 17,738, forward strand.
ATAACAGCTCTGATTAGCAGCAGGCAGTAATGCTCATAGAAGTCACTGATTTCTTTCAATTAGCTTTATCTGAGACCCACAAAGCCTTAGTTTTTCCACACAGGAAATGCAAGTATTTTACTCACTCAGGTTTAAATCTGCTATCAATAATCTCTGTATTTACTGCTGCACATCTTCAGTAATTAAGTCTCTTAAAGTTCTCTTTGTTCTGCTGGGAACTGAAAGCCAGTGAATGAGTTTTCATTTAAAGGGTGAGGGGGAGGTGAGCAGTGGAGGAGGAAGATAACTTTTTGCTGAAGGTTAGGGGGGAGGATTAGACAGAAATGGCTCAGGAGAAAGTCAGACACTGACTCAGAGTAATGGAACAGAGCTAGAGTGGGGCTCCTGGCACTGAAAGCACTGTCTGACAGCAGAAAACAACCTCAACCCCTCCTACTCCCACCGTGCATTAAAGAAGGAAAATGGTAACAGCTCCTTCATCAGCACTTGAGAGATGTAGCAGTGAGAAATGCCTGGAAGAAGTCAATGGTGAGGCTGCAGAGAGCACACGGAAGGAGCAACCAGCTCCACTGACCCCTGTCCCCCTCCAAGCTGTGGACAGGCCTGCCCTTGCTGTTCCTCCCATACGGAAGAGCAAGGTGTACCCCTAGGCTTTGTGCTGCATCTTCCTTATGAAATCTTTCTTGCTCTGCAAATGAACAGCAGTCTGGTTTGAAGACAACTCATGGTTTCACAGTGTCTGCACTGTGAGCAGCACTGCCTAGCTGTGAGCTGGGACACCAGGAGAAGTGGTATCTCCCTATAGTGTGGCAGAGGGACTGACATAGTGTCCTGGGCCATGGGCAAGGACAGCCAGGCCTGGCAATGCCCTCAGGGCCCTGGCATGCAGGTAGAAAGCAAGCAGCCCTGACCTGCAGGGACAGCCAAGTCTATGAGATGGTGAGGCTGCAGAGGCATGGCTCAGGGGGGAAGGGAAGAGCTACAATATGCTTCCCAGCACCCGGAACATGGGCAAAGCTCAAGATGCCACCTGGGCTCACAAGAGCAGGACAGAGTGGCCCCTGCAGCCCACAGCAAACCAAGCCTGATATTCCTCCAATTTGGCCCAAATAAAATGGGTTGATTTTTAAAATTAAAGTCAGTTGTATTTATTTCAGAACAACCTGCTCCCTGGCCCCAATCCAGTAAGGCCTGTCTCTAACATCAGAGGCCTCTGCAACCCATGCTAGTGGAAGGTGTCCCTGCCCATGGCAGGGGTTGGAAATAGATAACCTTGAGGTCCCTTCCAATGCAAGCCATTCTATGATTCTATGATTTTATGGAGCTACGAATGTGGCCACATTTACAGACACGTGTTAGCACATGCAGCATAGCACCAGCATTTAAGAAAGTCTGTGATATGAATACTATACTACATAATTATTTAAATATATAGTAAACTAGGTCTTGCATATGTAAGGAAACACCGCAGATGAAATACGCCTCCTTCCTGTCAAAGGTAGCAAATTTTCATGACTAATTTAAGATAATGCATTTTAAAGATGAGGTTTGCTGCATAAACAGAACATACCCATGAACAGCGCAGTTTTTAACCGTTCAGCATCTTTCCTCAGTTAACAGCAGGTCAAAGGACAAACTTTCCCAAATGTTAATGATGAGAAAAACTAACAAGCACTGTCTTGCCTCAAGATGTCCACTCCTCCAGCTGGCCATGAACCAAGCAGAAATTCCAGATCAGGAGGCAACCATTTATATACCTGTCTCCTTCCAATCTCTCCCTCCCCTCGCCAAACCTTAAGTTTGCTTCTGACTAAGTGGGAACTAATCCTTCCGGGAACACTCTATAAACACTGTTCTATCTCTATACCAAGGCCAATGCCAGTTTTTACTTCAGCCAGGCTTCTGAGATTTTGTGTCCATATTCCTAGCAAATTTAAAGTTATTGTGCTTGAGAGAAAACAATTCTTCAGTTTTGGGGCATGCTTTTTTTTTTTTAAACACACCACCACACTCCAAACAGAAGTCATATTCCTGCCTACTACAACCTGGTGTTAAAAATTCTTTCATGCTTTTAAAAAGACATTTTTTGTTACTAACCATTGAAAAAAACCAATTCACAAGTACAAGAAAATGCCATTTTTACTTTAGGCTCTGGCTCAGTTCTCCAAGAGAAAAGGATCTCACAGGCATTCACTATCACATTTTCCCCCTCAAGTAATTTTTTGGATAAACAACAAGAAAAGTCACATAATCTACTGAGTAGATCTTATACTTTTGGATGAAATAAATGCTCTTTTCTTGTGTAATGGATTAAGAGAGACTGAAAAAAAATCTCCTTTTAATTCGTTTCCCTTGTTGATGCAGAACAATTCTTCATTTCATGCGGAAAATGTTTCTCCAAGCAATCCAACTTCAGATCAGAACAAAGTATCATCTTTTCATCCAGCTCTTGAGAAAGGCTTCAGTATGTGCAGTAAGTAACATTGGAAACAAACAATACTTAGCCAACAGCGAGTTTGTTCCAACATAGGTTTTAAAAAATCTAACTGGGGCTTTTATTTGAAAATAACTCTTTTTTGACCGGTGGTTTTGCAGAAGAGAAACGTCTCTTAAATCTGTGAACATCAGGCATTCAAATGCATTAAGTGATCTATACATAACATCAAGACACTGTAAGTCACTGCTGAAATACTTACCTACTGCAGTTGCATCCCCGAGGAGCTATAACGCACAACGTGCAGACAACAAGAGAAGCTGCTTATAAGGGGTGCAGTGTATCTTACTTGCATGGAGCAGAACTCCCAGAGGAATCCTCAAGCACAGACACAAAGCCAAAGCTCATGAAGGCAGCCATTAAGTGAATCTAAATAATCAAGAGCTATGATCTGAGCAGGGCAATACAGGTGAGCAGTGCCAGACTACTCTGAATTAACGTTTTTAAAGATGGACTACAGAAGATGAAAGCTGCCCCCCATGCTCAGCCCAGCAGAGCAGTGTGAATGCTTACAGGGTAAACAAATGTGGATGACTATTTCCTGGAGTTGTATGGTCAAGTTGGACAAGACTTGACCCATCAACAAAACAACTTGCCCAAAAGACAAAAATATGTCAAACCAACAGGAGCTGTAGGGAACTGGTAGGCATCCGGCAGGAGCTACAAGAGGCATAAACTTCAAAATACCACACTGGATCTGAAAAGGAAACTCCCAAGCGATGGTAGGGACAGAGCATCCTTTGCTCTGTGACATGCCCAGGGACACCAGTCACCTCAAATAACAAATTATTTCTATAAAAAAAGGCAGGTGGCTTTGGGGGTTTTGTTTTTCAGTTATCCGAGACAAATGTAGACAAATGTAGAGTCATATATTTGGGACAATCCACAGACTGTGATTACTGCAATTTTCCTACATTTCTACACTTTTACCACAGGGCAGCAGCCACAAGCAGACACCTTCACTTCTACAGACCAGAGCCTTGTTCTGATACCAGCAGAACTGTCAATGCAGATTTCACCCTCCTCCCTGAACCCATCCAATCTAGTGGGAATGATCTGTGCTTCATTTACTGTGTCTACAGCTGGTAAATCTATTCAACCAACCCTACTTGCTAGAAAAATTATCATGATAACAGAAACAGCTTTGCCTTGGAGCATCATTGCCATTCTTTCTTTTTCAGTGGGAAGCAACTCAGTTGTGCTCCTATTTGCCTCAGTAGTGCTTCAGTATTCAGCTGTCAGTGTATGTAGGCTAACAATGCATGCGAAGGTCTTTCCAGCTTTTCAAAATGAGATCTACTGCCTTAGTTTATATAAAAACCTACAGCTAGACAAAGAAGTATGAAGAACTTAAGGAAAATGGAACAAATTTGCAATATATAAACTGGCTTTCAATGAACTGAGTCAAGAGAGATTTAAATATAGACAGAATAAGGGCCCTGCAGAGATACTGCATTATGCATATGAGTTTTGAATGGAATGGAAGAAAAGCTAATAAATGGATAGAAATAGCAAAACTGAGCATGAGACTAAAGAGAGCCTGCAAGAAAGACTGGGGGGAAAAATGGATGGTAAAGAGGTAACAGAACCTCTTTATTGTATTTTGGTTTTTGTCTAATGTCTGAAAATTAAACGCTCTGTAAGATAAGGCAGCAGAAGCAAAAAAGGAAGCACATATACAGACAAAGGCAGCAGATGCAGAAAGGAGTTACTGATAACTTGGTCCTTCTTCTCTATACTGCCAGCATTTGGTTCTTAAAGAAAACTAAAAATCCAAACCCACCTCCACCCCAAAAAACCCCAACAAAAAACCAAAAAACTTTCATATTAACACAATCATTTAGGGTAATAGATGCCTTTTCCCTTGTCAGGAATGAGCTGTAATGTCTTTGGAAATCTGGCTTTTAAATATCCCCATAGAGCACTTTGCTCAGTTTTGTCACCCTGTCCTCTGGTCAAGTAAGTCACATGCAAACAAGAACATAATGCTGAGTAATCAAAGCATTTAAGGTTGTTGTATGCAATCCCTTCCTTTCCATGATAACCTAAGCCTTTTGATTTTATCTCCATATTCTGTTTATTTCTATATCACTTCCTGATATGCTATAGGCTACCTCTTCCTCTTTTCGTGACTAGGTATAACAAAAGCAGCTGCTGGAAGCCTATTATCTAATTATCTTGTTAGATCCTGCAAGGACTATGGTGCTCCTATAAGCAGATAACATGTGCTTTGGCCTCTCAGATCACTCTTTCTTATCTAGCACACAGAACATATTGTCATAAGTTCTCTAAACATTGGGTGTTCAAGTGAGTTTTCAGAAAAGCCTATTATTTGTCACTGTCATCACCTGGGTTGTTTTCAGCCAGAAGTTATCTTCCAATTCAGCTGTAGGGTTAGAATGCCTCACCTAGAGAGCAGGGTCAAGCCCTGTATCTCAACAGTCCTTCCAGATATCAGTGGCCTGATGACACCAGGATGAAACAGCTGGTTTCCAGTGCTGGAGCTGATAAGGCATGTCTATTTCTACTGGTGGTACTTACTTGCTCCTGTATCTTCAGGTTAGGTTTTTGCTATGAATCTCAAGAGTCAGAATACATCTGGATCACCATTAAATTGCTCTGGATAACTATTTGAAAAGCACATCTGAATTTGGTCAATGAATGCCTATCAGAAGGCAGAAGAACTGTAACATACAGGAAAACTTCACCAAGCACACAGTGGTGCTGCTCCTGCACGCATGGACAGAAAACAGAGAAGCAGTCCATACAGAAGAGTTGTCACTGGTAAAGAACTGGTTACAATCATCCCAGGGAGCTCTGCCCCTGAAACTGTGACAACATGGGCAACATGGATAAAACACTCAGGATCGTTACCAGATCAAACTGCTCTCCTATTGCTCTGCCAACTCCAGCTTGCTTTGCCATGGTGATATTCTTTGAATTACCGAACTAGATGAAGCTGAGCAGTGTAAGGTAGTTGAAAGAAACAGTCTATCATCTCTAAACTCTATGAACATGCCAGCTCCTGGATATTTTTGAAAGCAACTCCAAGAATAGTTTGAAAAACTCTGAAAGCATTGAATCAGTTTCTAAAGCTCTAATCAGCAATTTATATTCTCTCCAAGAGGAAGAACTAAGGAACAGCAAGGGTGGGTTTTGGTTGGGTTTTTTTTTTTCCCCCCAGAAAGCAATGTGCTATTATTTTCTCCCTTCCATGTACCTCATCTACTTTCCAATGCAAAAGAATAAGCTTCAAACACTTAAAATGTATCTATTCAACCTTTATGTGGATTCTGTTCCTAATTTTCAGAAATCCTTGGAAAATACTTCTGAAACATCCTGATGCAAATTCTGACCTGAACAGATCCTTGTTGCAGATTACAATAAAAATTACACTTTCGGACTGCGCTTCTCATGAAATAGAGGCTATTCTTAACTATTGCCCTATATATAAGCTAACCTATATTTCAATACAGCCTTGGTGTCCTGTCTGCCTGGCTCTAATAGGCTAGAAGAGAAGCACACAGTTCAAAGCATGATCCACTACGGCAAATCCTATCAACAGTCAATCCATTACAATGCCCTGCCTCTGATGTGACCCGGCACAGGAAAGCAAAGTCTCTAGTCACCTCCCAGGTAGTTAAGATCAACCAAGCTTGGGATCCAAGAGATCGCACAGATTTCTTCTCAGCCTCCTTAATACAGCTACTTAATGCTGTGGTTCATTTTGACTATATTTTGATTTTTATTACAATTACCTTATCAAACATAGCTAGATATGATAAAAAAATTACCTAGTGCTTAAAAAATGAGCAGAGATACTTTATTCTGTATCTTCCTGTAGCAGCAAGTACTGTAATTGGACAAATACCATCAAATTTGTCAGTTGAGCTTTTGATTGACTAAAGGATTTTTTAAAACCTAGAAAGGAAGGTTAAGATTTGAATAATTACATTAAATGTAAGTAATGGCTATTGATAGCTTCAAAACTTCCTGTTTGTATTGCACCACTGTCGTGGTTTAAACCCAACCAGCCATGCAGCTCGTTCACTCACT
>NDXB01014631.1:968-35324 GCA_002631895.1 Agapornis roseicollis
CCCCCCCCCGCCGCCACCGCAGCTGCCCGCAGCCCTCCCCGGCCCCAGCAGCCCCCAGACCGCTTCAGGCTGAGCCGATATTGCGGGGGGGGGAGTGGCACAGGAAAAGACTCCCCCAGAGTAGGGGGAACCTCACTGTAATGGCTTCTCGTACCCCAACCCCTGTGCACCAGCTGGCTGCCTCAACATCCCCCCCCCCAAGGCTGTGTGTCCTAAGCAGGATGGGATGGAGACAGGGATGGGCTCCTGCATCCTATGGCAGGGATGGGAAACAAGATGGGGAGTGGGAACCTTGTGTGATGCTGCTTGGAGAAGATTTCCGTGGTTCACGGAGCAGCGGGTGTGCATGGTGGGGGGTGGTTGTGGGAACCCACATCCCACGGCCCAGGGTCAGCCCCGGGCCCGCTGAGATCCCGGGATACCGGGGGTCCCAAGAGAAGAGCTTGGCTGGGTGCGGAGCTAGGGCTCAGCCACTTCGGGGGTTGGGGGGACACACGACACTGCCCAGCGTGCTGACCCCCGAAACAGGAGGGTCCCAAAGAGCCCAAGTGCTCCTGAGGGCAAAGGGGATGGGGACCACAATGGGTGCAGAGCAGGGGGTAGGAAAGGGACGGGGCATGGGGGATCCTGCCCCCCGCTCTGGGTACTGGGACCCCCACCTCAGGGCTCTGAGGGTTATTTGAGGGTGCAGTCGGGGATCACGAGTGTGTGGCTCCCGCCCGGCCCCGCACCCATAGAGCAGCACCGCAATAACCGGGGGAACCCCGGAGAGGCCGCTGCACCCCAATAGTCTGTACCCCTCGAGGGCAGCATCGGGGGGGGCGAGGGGGCGGGGAGAGAGCGGGGTTCGCAGCCCGACTGGGACAGGCAGGGAACGGGAGGAAAAGGGAGGGAACGGGCAGGGAACGGGGAGGAACGGGGAGAAAAGGGCAGGAACGGGCCGGGAGATGGAGGGAACAGCCAGGGACCGCCGCNGGAACGGGCAGGGAACGGGAGGAAAAGGGAGGGAACGGGCAGGGAACGGGGAGGAACGGGGAGAAAAGGGCAGGAACGGGCCGGGAGATGGAGGGAACAGCCAGGGACCGCCGCGCCCGGGCGGAAGCAACGGCCCTTACGTAGCTTCAGACGGCGAGGTGTCATGGGCCTATTGACCAATCAAAATTGGAATTCATGTGTAGAGCCCGCCCCTGATGGCGCTTTAACCAATCGACGCACCCAGATGGGCGGAGCGTGGCTCCGGCGCTGAAGCCCCCGAGAGGTGCGGGCAGCGCGGTGGGGACTCATGGCGCTGCGGAGGGCGCTGAGCGCGGCAGGGCGCAGGTTGGGGTCACCGGGGATGGGGAGGGCTCCAAGAGGGGTGGAGGGATCCCGGTGTAGCGGCAGTGCGTGGGAAGGGGGGCACGGGCAGTGCGGGGGTGCACAGGGAAAGGGGGTGCCCCCCAGTGCCTTTGGGGGGATGCACCCCAAGACGGGGGGGGGGTGCACCTTTAGGACGAGTTGTGGGGGGAGGACGGGGTGCACCCCTGCATTCTGCTGCCTGCCCCCGCCATGGTGGGATGCAGCCTGCACCCCTGGCTTCTGGGGGGGGCAGAGGGAAGGGTTTGTGGTGGGAGCCCCCTTGGGTCTGTGGGGTGCACAAGGAGCGGTCCTGGGGGGGGGGGCTGTGAATGTGCACGGTGTAGTTGGGTACCCCTGCACCCCGTTTGTCCCACGGGGGGTGCGGATGGGCCCCCCCCCCCGTGCACCGCTTCTCCGTGCTGCCTGCCCTGCCGCAGGTGTGCGCAGCGCCTCTGCTCCGCGGCGTGGGGGGACACGATCTTCGCCTTGTCCTCCGGGCACGGCCGCTGCGGGGTGGCCGTGATCCGGACCAGCGGCCCCGGCAGCCGCGGAGCCCTGCAGAGCCTCACCGGCCGCCCCGCGCTGCCCCCGCCCCGCGTCCTGGCCCTGCGGCGCATCCGCGACCCCGCCACCGGGGAGCCCCTCGACCGCGGCCTCGTCGTCTGGTTCCAAGGTGGGCTCGAGGGGGGCGCGGAGCCTGGTGCGGGGCTCGGGACGCAGTGGAGGGGTCTTAGGGCTTAGTGGAGGGGGCGCGGTGCCTGATGGGGGTCTTGGTGCCCATCACTGTCATGGCTCAGCCCCCTTTGGTTTCCCCAGCACCTTGTAGGGGGCTGAATGCAGATGCCAGTGGGGATGGTCTTGGTGACCCCTTTGCACCAATCCTATATGGCTCCAGCACAGCTGGTTACTGGGGGGGGTTGTCCCTTGAGCACTCCCCCCCCCAAAATCCCCTGTGAGGTCAAAGCGTGCCATGGGACAGGAGGGGATGGGGTGCACCAGAGCCCACCTGAGCATCATCCCGGCTCTGCAGGACCCCAGAGCTTCACTGGGGAGGACTGCGCCGAGCTGCACGTGCACGGCGGGCCGGCCGTGGTGAGCGGGGTGCTGCGGGCGTTGGGTGAGGCTCCCCCCCCGTCTGTCCTTCCCCTGCTGTTCCCCTCGGGGGGTGGGGGGGTGCCCCCAGCTCGGGACTCACCATGGGGCCGGCAGGGAGCCTGCCCGGGCTGCGTCCCGCCGAGCCCGGGGAGTTCACGCGCCGAGCGTTCCGGCGTGGGAAGCTGGACCTGACGGCGGCCGAGGGCTTGGGGGACCTCATCCGTGCCGAGACCGAGGCGCAGCGGCGGCAGGCGCTGAGGCAGATGGAGGGGGAGCTGGGCCGGCTCTACCAGCACTGGAGCGACTCCCTCACCCAGGTAGAGGTGTTGGGGTGCAGGCTCCGATCCGTCCACCTGCATCCCACCGTGGGGACACAGCGCTGGGCTGGCCCCAGGGAGCAACCTCTTCACTGCTCCGCAGGCTCTCGCTCACCTTGAAGCCTACATTGACTTCAGCGAGGATGACAACGTGGAGGAAGAGGTCTTGTCCCAAGGTGAGGGGTCACAGGGGAACGGGGCCGGGGCTGGGACACCCCATCCTTGTTCTTCTCAATGTCATTCCTGGTCTCTCCCTGCAGTGGATGCCATCGTGCAGGCGCTGGAGCAGGAGATTGGTTCCCACCTCCAGGATGGGCGCCGTGGGGAGCTGCTCCGGGGGGGTGTCCGTGCTGTCATCGCCGGCCCCCCCAATGTGGGCAAGAGCAGCCTGCTCAACCTGCTGTGTGAGTGGGGGGCAAGGGGCCCCCTCCGTGGGGACAGCAGCCACCAGTGGTCCCCATCCAAGGGGGCCTGGGGGGGGGGGTTCCCTGGTATCACCCCCTGAGCCCTGCATCGTGCTGTGTGTGTGTCCCCAGGCCAGCGTCCAGCAGCCATTGTGTCACCGGTGGCAGGGACAACACGGGACGTGGTGGAGGTGGCCCTGAACGTTGGTGGTTACCCGCTGGTGCTGAGCGACACAGCCGGGCTCCGCGATGCCACCGACCCCGTTGAGCAGGAGGGGGTCAGCCGAGCACGGGACCGGTGAGGATGGGAGCATCCGGGCTGGGCTTACCCCCAAACCCAACCCCAGGGGCTGGGGGTGGCCCTGAGGGGGCAGGATGTGGCCCCTTGCTCTATCCTCTTGTCTGTGTCCCCCTCTGAGGCTGCGGGAAGCAGACCTGGTGCTGGCTGTGCTGGACGCCGCGGCAGTGCCCACCGAGCCGGCAGGGCTGGGGGCTGCGCTGGGGTCCCTGCAGCCCCCTCCCCCCACCCCCTGCATCCTGGTGCTCAACAAGGCCGACCTCCTGAAGGGAAACGGGGGGTCCCTGAGTGCTGCCTGTCCCCAGGGACACCCCCTGCCCCCCACCACCTTCCTCTCCTGCAAGACAGGCGAGGGGCTCGACCACCTCCTGGCACTGCTGGCGCAGGAGCTGGCACGGCTGTGAGTGTGGGGGGTACACAGGGACCCCCCAACCACCCCTGCCCGGCTCCAGTGGGTGCTCCAATCCCTTTATCCCCCTGGCCAAGGTGTGGAGACCCCCTCTCAGGCTCGCCCAGCCTGACACAGAGCCGGCACATTCTCCACCTGCGGCAATGTGCCGCGGCGCTGGCACGGTACGGCCAGGAGCGCCAGAGTGACCTGGGGCTGGCGGCCGAGAGGCTGCGGCTGGCACGGAGGCACCTGGGCAGCATCACCGGGCACGTGAGCACCGAGGACGTCCTCGACATCATCTTCAGAGACTTCTGTGTTGGCAAGTGAAGGGCACGATGCGGGCATCCCTGGCTGCGGTGCTGCCAGCTGTGGGGCCGCCGGGGTTGAGGACTTGCTCTCTGTTGAGTGCAGGGGAGCTTGTGGCTCCATGCTGGCATTAAACCATGGTGCCTTTTGTGGTTCTGGCGTCCTTCCCTGGCCCTTGTCCCTGGTGGCTGCAGAGCTCGGCGTTCCCATGCCGGGCTGTGGTGTTTTCCTGGCTGGGGGGAGCGTGTCCTGAGCCCCAGACATGGAAAAAAACACTGGGAGAGGCCCCATTTCCTGGCGATGAGGATAAACAAGGAGCTGGAGTGGCTGGAAGGGAAAAGCCACCTCAGGCTTCCCCCATGGGGCATCCCATGGCATGGTAAATGTGGGGCTTGGCATCCTTGTGGGGTCCATCCCTGCACCCCAAGTACCCCCCAGCCCTGGGAATTCGCGAAGGAATCTGGGAGCACCCTGGGTTCAGCTCCAGCCCCCGGGGTTACCCCAGCTCTAGTATCCAAGTGGTAGCCTTGGGCTCTGCATCCCCGAAGTTGGGGTTCTCCCTGGGGTCCCCTTGCTCTCCCACCCCTCCTCTGGGGCGCCCAAGCTCTGCAAGTGCCTGGTGCTACCAGTTTATTTGTAGGGGAGCTCCAGGAGATCCTCTGTCAGCAAGCTGGTCCCCCAGTAGCTGGGACATGGGGCCAGCCCCCCCATCATCCCAATTCCCTGGGGGCTGGGCATGGATGGGGGTATCTGGTGCTGTCCCTATCCTTGGGCAGTGGAACACAGCAGGAGCACGTTGCTGCCTGTATCCCAGGATGGATCTGGTTGGGGGATCCATGAGGAACTTTGGGGACCCGAATGTGAGCTGGGGGTTGCTGGCTGGGCATGGAGATGGGAATGGCCCATGCCGGGAGCTGTGTGCTGCAGGGGCTGGCGTGCGGGCAGCCCCGCCGGCAGGAAAGGCTCTTTCAACAGGAAGGAGCGGGAAGCACGGCCATAACTCAGCGAGTGGCAGGCGGAGATTGATGACGGCCCCGGTGCGGCCTGGGGGACCGAGGGGGCTCCGTGGCAGGATGAGGCTGCCAAGAGCTTCCCGCTCGCTCAGCCTTGCACGCTTCCCGCCCCCAAGGAGAATGTGGAGCTGGGACGGGATGTTCCCATCCTGGCCATGGCCTCTGCATCCCGCTCGCAGGCATCCAGACACTCATGTGGCGAGCAGTGTTGGTGCTCAGGGCCGGCTCTATTTACAGCTGCCAAGTACATGCAGGGGGGAGGTGAGCATGTAGGATGGGATGAGTGCAGGGATACAGGGAAAGGGACAGGGAAGGGTGGCCCTGGCTCCCGCTGCACTGGGGTTGGGATGGCCAAGGGCTTCCTGCTCACTCCCAGCCAGGATTTGCCATCTGTGCCACGGGAAGCGCTGCCTGGGCTGGTCCCGGAGCCCCTCGCTGCTGTAATCCATGTGCTGCTCTGCTGTTAGCCACTGTGGAGAGGGCAGGATCAGACCCTGGTGCTGCTCCCCCCCGGTATCCTCCCAGTCCAGTGAGGTCCTGCGCCAGCCCCCCTCACCTGGGGATCTTGAGGGTGGACGTGTACTGCTCCATGATCTTCTGCACCGAGCGCTGGATCTCCTCCGTGTTGATCTTGCCTGGTGGGATGGAGCAGCCCTGAGCCAGGCTGGGTGCCAGCAGGGAGGGGGGCCCACAGGGTCCCACAGGGTCCCACAGCGCTTCCCCCCCCCAACTCACCCATATTCCCAAAGATGCCCTGGTTCCGCAGAGCATCCATGAGGGTGCTTGTGCTGGTGAAGGGTCCCGGCCGTACCCGGGAGCCTGTGATGTCGAAGAAGGTATCCATCTGTGGAGGAGAGCGGATGGAGGCCATCAGTGCTGTCCCTGCTGCCACAGCCCCCGGGGGGGCTGCAACCTCTTGTCCTTGCCCAGCTCACAACCGTGGCTGTGCAGGGAGAAAGGTGGCCACGCACAGCAAACACCCCCGGGCGCTGGGGGATGTTCTCAGCATCTCCCTCACCTTGGAGCCCATGCAGATGCTGAGCTGGTCCTTGAAGTACCAAGCCTGCGCGGCTGCTTTGCTCTTCTCCTCCAGCTCCTTGCTGAGCTGCTCCTTCTCTGCCAGCAGCTTCTTCTTCTCCTCCTGGCCTCCCTTGACCTGCTTCTCGCTGCCCTGCAGCCGCTTCTCCAGCTCCTGCTTCTCCCTGGAGCAGTTCTGCTGGCACTGGCTCAGGCTCGCCTCGCACACGCTCTTCCCCACATACTTGGTGTCCCGGTCCTGCTGCCAGAGGAACAGCCTCTCGGTGCGCTGCGTCAGCCAGCTGAGCTGATCGTGGACCGCGGTGCAGCTGTAGGGGCTGAGCATCTCCTTGATGCGCTGGAAGGAGTAGCTGACGTCGGACCTCAGGGTGCTGCACTCCTGCTTGTGCAGCTCCAGGTTGTGCCGGGTGGACTCGAGGAGGCTCTGGCTGCTGCGCAGCTCCTGGTGGCAGCTCTCCTGCTCCGCCGTGGCTTTACTCAGCAAAGCCCCCTCTTTGCGGCAGTTCTCCTCCTGCTCCTTCTTGGCCTGGGCTGCCTGGTCCAGCTGGCTCCGCAGCAGCACCTTATCGGCTGCACAGGGGGATGTGTGGGGTTGGGGTGTGTGGTTCTCTCCCCCCCCCCAAATCCCACCCCACACCTCGGGGGAACACCCATGAGTGCTGTCATCCTGCAGCCCCACTGCACAGGCTGCAGTGGGTCCCCGAGGGGTGCAGGGGGTACCCTGGGTGTTGGGAAGGGGGTGCCCAGGGTGGGGGGGGGGTCCTTACTGCTGCAGCTGGCATTGATGAGGCCGATGGTCATGTGGCACTCGTCCAGCTTCGTCTTCTGATAGAAGATGATCTTCATCATCTCCTGCAGCTGAAGAAGGGTGAGGAAGAGGAGGGGGGTTAAAACATATCCCCTGACCCCCCCCCAGCGCCTCCCCCTCCCCAGGCACTGCTGAGAGCGCTGGGGGCTGCTGGGGCCGGGGAGGATGAGGAAGAGAATAAAGAGGATAAGGAGCAGGATGAGGATGAGGAGGGTTTCAAGATTGGAACCCCCTAGAGCAGCAGCTGAGACCCCCCCACCCCCTGGGGCCTTGTGGAGGGCAATTTGGCATTGCCAGAGGCTCTGCCCCCAGCACCCTGTCATCCATCCCTGATGAAGCTTCTGGGGCTTGAAGCTTGTGGGTCCTCACAACACTCATGGGTGTCTCGCTGCTCCTGGTACCCAACAGGGGGCTTTGCCACCCCTCCGCAGGGATGTGCGCTCACCTTGGGGATGGGGTTGGGAGTCTGGGAGCTGTTGCACTTCTCCAGCTCCCGTTGCACCTTCTGGGCGAGGGCCTGCAGGCTCTGCTTCTCCTTGAGGGTGGCGTTGAGCGTGCGGGTCAGGTTGATGTTCCTTTCGCCAAGGGCAATGATCTTGCTGTAGCGATCCTGGAGCTGCTCCTCCAGCAGCCGGAGGTGCGTGTCGGTGCCCGCCTGCGCGTTGCCGTACACCATGAACAGCACCAGCCCCAGGATGATGAGGAACTGGATGAGGGAGGTGAAGAGGAAGATGTACTTCACATAAAACCCACAGTCCCGCTTGGGCATCACTTCCTTGGCCTCCAGACCGAACTTGGCCATGGGGTAGCTGCTCTTCTCCATCCCAATGGTGCTCTGCTCACCCTAAGCCTGGGGCAGCACCTTTTTTGCCAAGCCGGGGCGGAGCGTTCTCCCGACGCTGTGTTTATATTGCTCCAGTGAATATTTCCTTCTGCCGGGCTCCTTCCTGCTTCTCCGGATGCTCCCGACCCGCCGCGTTATCACGATGCAGCTTCTGTTTGCGAGAGGACAATTGTTGCAGTTGCTAACGGGCAGGGACCAGTTCTTATCCCAAAATAGCCCCCAGCGCAGCTGGGATGCCCCAGGATGAGTCCCCAGGGCAGGCAGGGTGGGATGCGGCTGCCAGCACTTGCTGGGGGGGTGATGGAGGAGGATCCTGAGCTGGGTTGGTCCCGGTGCTGTGTCCCTGTGGTGGACGGTGGCACATGGGTCACCGCTGGGTTGGGGACACACAGGGTCTGATGCTCTGTGTCCTCTCCTGCACCTCACAGGTAACTTGTGGCCAGGGGAAGGATGTGGCCAGGCTCTGGATTGCAGGTAGGGTGGCCCTGAGCTGGGGTGGGAGCCTGTGGCAGCGGCACCCATGGGTGCTGTCATGCTGTAGAGCCACCATCCAGCTGCAGGGCCTGGGGAGCTGCTCCTGGTCCCCATCCCTGTGCAGGGACATCTCTGCTGGGCAGAGGGGAGCAAGGGGCAAATCCAGACCTGTCCATGCCCATGGACATGGCCAGATGTCCAGTCTGCTGAGGAAGCCCAGCCAAGCTCCATGTGGAACACTGGTGGCCCCGGCCCCATTTGAGGATAAACCCCACTGCTGCCATGGTGGCTTAGCCCAGCTGAGCAGGAATGGAAAGAGCCACAGGGTTGGTGCTCTCTCCCCTGTCCTATTCCAAACCTGGGGTGCCCACACCAAGTTGAGGGGAGAGCCTGTGGGTGCGGGCTGGCTTGGGGACAGGTTGGGGACATTGAGGGGGCATCCTCGATGCAGGGAAAAGGGGTGGCAGCGGGTGCAGGCAGCACCAGGGCTGGGGGGGGGGGGGATGTTGCCTGTCCAACCCTCAGCACCACAGATGGGGGGTCTGGGTTGAGCTAGGCCATGGTGGGGTCCCAGCCATGGGCATTTCCAGCCTGTGCCCACCCCTCGGGAGAGCTGGGATGTGCCCGGAGCCTCCCGGCTCGCAGGATGCTTGGCCAGGGCTGTGCCGGCGCTGACCCCGAGCCGCTCACCGCTTCCTGCCTCCCGGCTGCACCGCGCTCCCTGGGGACCGGGAAGTGTCTGCGATGGCCGGGATGGTGTCAGGCCTGGATCCATTCACAGCTACTGCCGTTTCCTTCCTGAGCTGCAAATAACGGTGAGTCAGCCCTGGCCCCCCTGGTCCGGCTGCCGGGGCTCAGCCGGACCCCTGGCACCGCGGCCAGTTGGATGCTCCAGCAGCATCCCAAGGACTCCCACAGCCTCCTGGGCTCACCAGTGACCCCCATCGGGCACCCACCCTCCCCCAGTGCTGCAGGCCCTCCCTCTGCCCCATTTTCCAATTAGTTCCCTATTATAATTAACCCTTCCCATTGGAAATGATGGGAATGGCTGTGCCTGATTGTCCTCCCCATCCCAAATCGCTGCGGGGCTGAGGTTCTTTGGCACTGCCAGATTCAGGGTGCGGGAATGGGGCTGGTCCCTCAATCGCAGGCTCTGCAGCCCTTCCCTGGAAAGCCGGGGGGCACAGAGGTGATGTCCCATGGGAAGCGCAGCAGGAGGAGGCCGGATGCCTGTGCTCGGCCTGCCTGCCCTCTGCACAGGATATCGTGGCGGCGGCGGCAGCAGGAAAATCGGCAACTTTCCTGGAAACCTTCTTCAAAGCGGATCAAAGATCCCGGGAAGTGGCTGCCAAACAGCAGCAGCCGCTGGTCCCCCATTCCCACCTCCTTGTGTCACTGGCAGGGGACCCTTGGTGTGACTTTGGGGTCCCTCGTAGCGCCAGCGGTGGTAGAGCCCAGTTAAAGGCCTGGGGTGTGCGTGGTGTTTGAGCAGGGCTTGGGGGGAGCATCTCAGGGAGCAGAGCAGCCTTTATTGCCCAAACCCCTGCCCAGTCTTCCCGGTTTCTGGAATGCACTGGGAACACGGTGCTAAACCCTGGAGCTGATTAAAGCAGCTCCAAGGAGTCAGTGGTTGAGCAAAAGCTCTGCCCCATGCTCCGGTCTGCTGCGGTGGTGGCATTGGGACACACAACAGGATCAGGATGTGCGGTGGCACTGGGACATGGTGGGATCAGGACACACAACAGGTTCATGACAGGCAGCTGGATCAGGACATGGTGGCTTCGGGACACAGTGGGATCATCATGACACATGGCAGGATCACGACAGGCAGCTGGATCGGGATAGATGGCTGGATCGGGACACACGGTGGGGTCGGGACACACGGTGACCACCACGCCCCTTCATCCGGATGCGCTGGTGCTGGTCAGAAGTGGCCGGGGCCCAGCAGCTGCTGGGTCCCAGTGCTAAAGGGTCCTGTGAGACTGGCAACGATGGGTTCAGCGGGCAGGGGGGGCCCAGCCCCAAACCTCCATCAGGGAGGGGGTCTGGGGTCTGCAGCGCTTCAGCCCTTCCTGCAAGAGAGGGGAGGGCAGGGAGTGAGTCCCTGCACCTCAGGTGTTGCACCCCGGGGACACCGCTGGCATTGGCCCATCACGGTGGGTGAATCCCCCCCCCGGGCTGTATGTCCTCCCCCCGGCCATGCAGGAATACCGGGGCGGGGGGCACCTGCTCCCGGTCGCTCGGTTCCTCGCCTGCCGCCGCAGAGCATCCACCTGGGCTGCGTAGTCCCTCCTGCAGGGACATGGAGCCTCGTGAACGGGTGCCCCTGCCCATGGTCTCCATGAGTCAGGCCGGTTTGGGGTGATGGGATGCGCAGAGGTCCCCAGCCCGTGCTGGGGGACAGGGACCTTACAGGGTGGCCTCGAGGTCTCTGTGCCGGGCCTCGCAGCGCTCCCTGCGTGCCCGCAGCGCTCGCTGCTGCTCCATTGCCTGCTCCAGCTGCTGCCGCAGCCCCAGCGCCTGCTCCTCGCCCCGCGCCAGCTCCCCTGCGATGGGGACAGCGCCGTCACCCCAAACCCTGCACCCCGAGCCCGCAACACCCATTGTCCCCAATGGGGGTGTGATGGGGAGCCTGTGCCCACCATTTCCATGGGATATGGCTCACCTTCCAGAGCCGCTTTGCCACGGGCCAGCTCATCCCGCTCTCGCTGCAGGGCCAGCACCTCGTCCCCCAGCGCTGTCACATTGGCCGCCAGCCTGGCCTGGGGACAAGGGTGGGCAGTGTCCTGCCCCTTCTCACTGCCACCCCATGTCCCCAGGCTGTCCCCATGCTCCCGGTGGCCTGGGAGCCATGATTGTTGAAGGAGTAGGGATGAGGATGTGGGGAAATTCCTCCTCCCTCTGCCTGGGCCTGGGGAGGATGCTGGAGCACACAGACCCAGGTGCCCATGGTTGGCACCCTGGGAGGGGACAGGGCTCCCCAGGCAAGTGCCCAGCCCGGCGCCAGCCCTGGGAAGCGGGAGCACTTTTCCAGGCTCTCTGGTCCATTGTTCAGCCGGATGAACCCGGAGGGCGGCGGGACCCGGCTCTTCCTCCGGGCTGTGGCCACGGCGCTGGGGCCAGGCCCTTTCCCAGCTGGAGCTGCAGCTAAAAATACCTGGGAGCAGAGGAATGGCAGCTCCGCGCCGGCTCCTTGGGATGGGGTAATTATACGTGCATGGAGCAGCTCGGCCACAGCTCAGAATAGCTGCCCCAGGCCAGGCACAGGCACATGGGCAGGGGCATGGCAGCACTGGGGCTGTGCTGAGGGGCTGGGACCCACCAGGGCTCTCCTTTTGGGGTGTCCCATGCACGAATGTGGCCGCACACCCTGGGGTGCTGCTGATCCTTCATCCCAGGGCTGAATCTCCTCTTTCCTGGCTCACCTTTCCAACTTGCAGCATCCTTCCCATCAGTGCCGGTGCTTCCCATGTGCCTGGGTGAAATCCCTCCCAAGGGATGAAGCATCACCCTGCTCTTGAGGCTGGAACCCCCCTCTCCATCCCACCACCACTCCCCCCACGCATGCAGGTGGCCGAGGACCCTCCTGTCCCCATCCCCACCAGCACCTACCGCCCGCTCCCGGCAGGACACCAGGCTGCCATTGAGCTTCTTGCTGTCCCCACGGGCCTGGGCGAGCTCCCTGCGCAGTGCATCCTGCGCCCGCTGCAGCCGCGCTCGCTCCCGCTCCAGCTCTGCCACGGCATTCCCAAGCTCCCGGCTCTCGTTGGCCGCCCGCTCCCGGCAGCCCCGCAGCTTGCCCAGCGCCTCGGAGCGCCAAACCATCACCGCCACAGCCACCGTCACCGCCGCCACCAGCACCAGCAGCGCCGCGCACAGCCCCAGCACCTTCAGCGTGGCTCTGGGCACCGCGGGGTCCATGCCGGAGGGGAGCAGGGGCCGTGCGCCCGCTGCAGCCGTGGCTGTGCCGGTGTCCCCAGCGCGGGTCGCTCCCTGGGTTGCTGTAATTGTGCTGTGTGGGTTGTTGGCCCCAGGCACCGCTTTGGGCTGCGGTTCCTCGCAGGTCACAGCCCAGAATAGCTCTTGTTTGTGCCAGAGGATGCTCTGTCCCTGCACCCGGCGCTGGGACACAGCCGCAGCGACAAGTGGGGATGCAGTTGGGATCCAGCGGGGGATGCTGAGGGCTGCTACAGCACCCTCTTGACCCCAGCGCAGCAGAGATGGGGCTTTGGCTCCCCAGGAGGTTCTGGAGCAACAAAACGCTGGATTTCCACAGTGGTTTATTGGAAATTGGTTAAAAGTCACTTAACTCCCTGCCCGTGGCAGGGGGGTGGAACTGGATGAGCTTTAAGGTCCTTTCCAACCCAGACCATTCTGTGATTCTGTAACTGTGATTCTGGGTATAACTGATACGTGATTCTATAACTAGAGCAGCTCTGGACAGCCCTGCCGTGCCTCTGTCCCCCTCCTTGCCTGGGCACAGCCCTTAGTGGCTGGAGGGCCACCCCTCCATGGTGAGCAGATGGGACAATCAGTGGGGTCCATGTTCCTCACAGGAGCATCCTGGTGAGGAGGAGAAGCAGGAGCTCGAGGGATGCATCCAAGGGCCTGGTCCCGTTCGAGTACAGCCTCCTCATGGCCTGGAGCTGCTGCTGCAGGTGCTGGTTCTGCTGCTGGAGCCGGTCCCTGGAGGGGGGACACACAGGGACAGTCGGTGACGGAGCGTGGGGCTGGGCAGGATGGGGGAGACGGGGCCTCACCTGCTGCCCTGCAGGTCCTCGAGCTGCTGCTGCTGCTGTGCCACCGCTGCCTGCAGAGCCCTGTTCTCCCCTGCATGGAGTGAAGGCAGCGGGGACAGGGTGACCCAAGGAATAGGATCAGGGTGTTCCGGGGGATGGGATCAGGGTGACCCAGGGGATGGGATCAGGGTGTTCTGGGGGATGGGATCAGGGTGTCAGAGGGGACGGGATCAGGGTGACCCAGGGATGGGATCAGGGTGTTCCAGGAGACAGGATCAAGGTGACCCAGAGGATGGGATCAGGGTGTCCCGGGGGATGGGATCAGGGTGACCCAGGGGATGGGATCAGGGTGTCAGAGGGGACGGGATCAGGGTGACCCAGGGATGGGATCAGGGTGACCCAGGGGACGGGATCAGGGTGTCAGAGGGGACGGGATCAGGGTGTCAGAGGGGATGAGATCAGGGTGTCAGAGGGGACGGGATCAGGGTGTCAGAGGGGATGGGATCAGGGTGTTCCAGGAGACAGGATCAAGGTGACCCAGAGGATGGGATCAGGGTGTCCCGGGGGATGGGATCAGGGTGACCCAGGGGATGGGATCAGGGTGTCAGAGGGGACGGGATCAGGGTGACCCAGGGATGGGATCAGGGTGACCCAGGGGACGGGATCAGGGTGTCAGAGGGGACGGGATCAGGGTGTCAGAGGGGATGAGATCAGGGTGTCAGAGGGGACGGGATCAGGGTGTCAGAGGGGATGGGATCAGGGTGTTCCAGGAGACAGGATCAAGGTGACCCAGAGGATGGGATCAGGGTGTCCCGGGGGATGGGATCAGGGTGACCCAGGGGATGGGATCAGGGTGTCAGAGGGGACGGGATCAGGGTGACCCAGGGATGGGATCAGGGTGACCCAGGGGACGGGATCAGGGTGTCAGAGGGGACGGGATCAGGGTGTCAGAGGGGATGAGATCAGGGTGTCAGAGGGGACGGGATCAGGGTGTCAGAGGGGATGGGATCAGGGTGTTCCAGGAGACAGGATCAAGGTGACCCAGAGGATGGGATCAGGGTGTCCCGGGGGATGGGATCAGGGTGACCCAGGGGATGGGATCAGGGTGTCAGAGGGGACGGGATCAGGGTGACCCAGGGATGGGATCAGGGTGACCCAGGGGACGGGATCAGGGTGTCCGAGGGGACGGGATCAGGGTGTCAGAGGGGATGGGATCAGGGTGTCAGAGGGGACGGGATCAGGGTGACCCAGGGATGGGATCAGGGTGACCCAGGGATAGGATCAGGGTGACCCAGGGGATGGGATCAAGGTGTTCCAGGGGATGGTATCAGGGTGTCCCAGAGGCTCTTGCCTGCACCCACCCCCCTGCACCCCTTTCCCTGCTCTGGCCCCACCTTGCAGCCGGCTCACGTTGTGAAGTGCTTCCTCCAGCTCCAAAGCTTTCCCCTGCAGCAGGCTCTGCACAAGGGAAGGGGCTGGGGGAACCTTACAGCACCCGAACGGACCCACTTAGGGGGCACCGGGGGGGCTGCAGGTCCCCAGCATCACCCAGCACCTACCAGCTGCCTCCTGCAGTCATCCCTCTGCCCATGGGCCTCGGCGAGGGACTGGTTGGTGGTGACCAAATCTTTCTCCAGTTCCTCCAGCCTCGCAGAGCAGTTCCCGACCATGGCAGAGCCCGTGGCCAGCGGCCAGAGTGCGGTGGGCAGCGCGGCCACCAGCACCACAGCGGCCACACCGAAGGCCAAGGCCACGTACACCCTCCATGGTCGCTTCCTTGGTGGCAGCGGGTTCTTCATCCCAGGCTCCATCCAGGCACCAGCCCTCGGGGCTGGGATGGAGGTGGGAGTTCTGCCTCAAATCGAGCACTTTCACTTCCCCTAAGACGGGATTTTCCAGGAAATCATGTGCTTCCGGGGGAGGTGAACGGCCTCTGTATCCCCCCTGTGCCAGTGCTGGGACAGGCAGATGCTGCCGGGGCAGATATGGGATGCAGGATATAGGATATGGGATGTGGATTGTGGGCTATGGGGTGCAGGGCACAGGAATATGGGGTATGGGAATAAAGGATTTAGGATACAGAGGTGGGATTCAGGATATAGGATATGGGATGTGGATTGTGGGCTATGGGGTTCAGGGCACGGGAATATGGGGTATGGGAATAAAGGATTTAGGATACAGAGGTGGGATTCAGGATATAGGATATGGGATGTGGATTGTGGGCTATGGGGTTCAGGGCACGGGAATATGGGGTATGGGAATAAAGGATTTAGGATACAGAGGTGGGATTCAGGATATAGGATATGGGATGTGGATTGTGGGCTATGGGGTTCAGGGCACGGGAATATGGGGTATGGGAATAAAGGATTTAGGATACAGAGGTGGGATGCAGGATATAGGATATGGGATGTGGATTGTGGGCTATTGGGTTCAGGGCATGGGAATATGGGGTATGGGAATAAAGGATCTAGTATACAGAGGTGGGATGCAGGATATAGGATATGGGATGTGGACTGTGGGCTATGGGGTGCAGGGCACGGGAATATGGGGTATGGCAATAAAGGATTTAGGATACAGAGGTGGGATGCGGGACTGAGCAACATGCTGCAGCTCACTGCAGGGGGAGGGCCAGGGAGCTGGGGGGCCACATATGGGGGGTGAAACTCCATGGAGCTGCCAGTACTGACTCAAGGAGGGGGGGACAGGGTCAAGCATCCCCTGGTAAATGGGGGTGTGGGGGTTGTTGGAGGGTGTAAATGGGGAACCCAGAGCACTGGATGCCTGGGCTATAAAGAATTAGGGGTACATGATAGGGAACCAAGGGTATGGGGTACCTGTGGTATGGAGAATTGGGGGTACAGGGAACCCAGGGTATAGGATACTCAGGGTATGGAGAAATGTGGATATGGGGTACCCAGAGTATGGGGTACCTGGGGTATGGAGAAATGGGGGTATGGAGAACCCAAGTTATGGAGTACATAGGGCACTGAGAAATGGGTATGGTTATGGAGTACCTTGGGTATAGAGAATTAGGGGTATGGGGCACCTAAGATACGGGGTACCAGGGGTAGAGAGAAATGGGGCTATAGGATACCCAAGGTATAAAGCAGGGTTTGGGATGCCAGGGCTCAGGTAACCAGGTGATGGGGGACCAGGGGTACTGGGGGGGCCTGGCTGTGGGGTGATGGGGTGGGTGGTACCAGTCTGAAGCACAGCCCCATTCCC
Source organism: Agapornis roseicollis (assembly GCA_002631895.1). NCBI lineage: Eukaryota > Metazoa > Chordata > Aves > Psittaciformes > Psittacidae > Agapornis > Agapornis roseicollis. The sequence goes on from NDXB01014631.1 coordinate 17,259, forward strand.
TGCCCTGGCTCTGGCTGGGCAATGGGCAAGATCTGGCCCTGGCTTCTGGCCCCAGGACTTCCAACCCAGGCTGGGCCTTCCCGGGATGTCCCCATCCAGGCTCCCTGGCTGAGGGTAGGGAGGGGCTGGTTCTGGGGAGGAGGATGGGTAATGGGTGGGGAGCCCCGGCTGCATCCCTGGGGATGCGCTGCGCTGCAGCCACCGCATGGGCTGGGATTTGGGAAGCCGGGAGCAGGGCCTGGTGGGGAGAAACCTGAAACGCTCTTTTTTTTCCAGGACCTGGGCTAAAATCCTGGTGTTTTTAATGCTTTTCCTGCTGACGTTCCTTAGGAGGGAAACAGCGCCCAAGGGAAGGCAACACTGGCAGGGCCAGCACGGCCCTGAAGGACCCCAGAGCGCTTGGGCGGACGGGGAGAGGCACATTCCCGGCTCCTTGCCCTACCGCTGTGTGGGGCTGGGAGGAGATGGGAGGCACGGGATGCGGGATGCAGCGTTTGGGCATGGGAGAGGTGATAAAGAGTGTGGCTGGGGGATGCGGGTGTAGGATGTGAGGTGTCAGATGCAGAGTGTGGAATATGGGGTACAGGGTATAGGATGCAGGATATAGGATATGGGGGCAGGATACGTAATATAGAATATAAGATATGGGATATGGAATGTGGGGTATGGGGTATAGGATGTGGAATGTGGGATATGGGAATATGGAGTATGTGATGTGGGATACAGGATATGACATGGAATGTGGGATATGAGATGCAGAATATGATATATGAGATGTGGAATGTGGGATATGGGGTGCAGGGTATGGGAATATGGGGTATGGGATACAGGACACTTGATATGGGATACGGGATATGGGACACTTGATGTGGGATACAGAGTGCGGGATGCAGGACTGGGCTTGCCCCGGCTGCCCCTGTGTCACACCGGAGCTGCTCACCCAAACACATCCATGTCCAAATGATCCAAACAAAGCCAAGGTGGCACCTACAGGCATGGGCTGGTGCCACCTCCCTGTCACCCCTGGCACAGTGCCCTGGCACTGGAAGCCCATCCCTAGGGATGCTCCGGCCGCTGCTCCAGAAATAGCTGCTCCACTTTGAGGCCTTTTATTGCACTGCTTCATGTGATCGAAAAAGCAAAGGCTGGAAATCAAACCCGGCCCAAATATTGACCAAATTTCGCGTTTTTGAGTCAGATTCCCAACATCTGGAGAATGAAAAGGCTTTGGCAGCACCGGGACTGTCAGCAGAAAGCCTTGCAATGTGTTGTTATTGGTATTTATGGGCTGGAGCCTGAAGAGGAGCCGAGGCCAAAGGCTTCAAAAATAGCCTGGAAAGGCGGGCATGGCTGTTTTTTCCAGAGGCAGCTCATGTTGAGCAGTGCAATGGGGAGATGCGGCGCTCAAACCCACACAGGACAGCTACAGAGCAATGGTGAGAGGAATGTGCATCACTGAGGCAGCCCCAGAGCCATCCCCAGGGTCAGCCCCACTGCTTCCCTCAAAGCCCAGCTTCCAAACAGCTCTTTTCCTAACGCCCCCGCCGGTGTCTTCAGGAGGGGTTGGGGTCTCCCACTTCCAGTTTGTCCTGTTTTGAGAATGGGATTCGTTTCCCTCCTCCTCCGGCAGGTTGTCTGGAGGGAATGCTGGGAGCGGAGGAGCGCATCTTGGCCAGACGGCCTGGAATTCAGGAGCTGAATCTGGCCATAGTGGCAGAGACAGAGAGCTGGCACCCTCCATGTCCCCCTGTGGCTGGATGCACGGGATGCTCTGGTTGGGGTCCCCAGAGATGCTCCAATTTGGCATCCCTGGGGATGCTCCAATTTAGAGTCCCTGAGGATGCTCCTGTTGGGGTCCCTGATGATGCTCTTGTTGGGGTCCCTGNTGCTCCAATTTGGCATCCCTGGGGATGCTCCAATTTAGAGTCCCTGAGGATGCTCCTGTTGGGGTCCCTGATGATGCTCTTGTTGGGGTCCCTGATGATGCTCTTGTTGGGGTCCCTGGGGATGCTCTTGTTGGGTTCCATGAGGATGCTCTTGTTGGGGTACCTGTGGATGCTCTGGTTTGGGCACTGATGATGCTCTGGTTGGGGTCACCAGGAGCATTCTGGTCCAGGATCCAAAAGGATGCTCCACTTCAGGACAGGGGATGGAGAAGATGCCTCCGCACCCTCTGGGGCTGGAGCCCAGGGTAGGATACGGCCCCTGGAGCAGCAGCTCTGGGTGTGGTGTGAAGCAAAGGAGTGAAGCCAATGGGGAGGGGACCCCTGGGGACACAGTGTGAGGGGCACAGGGGGTAGATCCCACCACAGCAATGCTCCACACCCCATGGTGGGGCAGGGAGGAGGGCCCTGGACAGTTGCAGCGTCTCTGCTTTTCCCTTTCATCCCTTGCCCGCGCCTGTTCCCGTTCAGCCTGAAACGTGGGTTTCTCTCTTATTTCGGGTTGGCTTTTCAGCTGCTGGCTTTTATTATTTCAATTTAGGCCCTGTCATTAGATTTTCCATTATTTAAAACAAAAATAAAAAGGAGAAAGAACACGAGCAGCTTCCCAAGGTGCTTTCCAGCTTTTGTTCCCGGCCAGCACCAGGACGTGCTTGTGAGGCTCAGGGCAGCAGCATCCCATTCCCACTGCTCAAGATGGGGCTTGGAGGGGTGCATGCCAGGGTGAGGATGCTGTTGGAGGCAAACAGCACCCCCATCCCCGCCGTGGGGGCCTCGGCAGCACTGCAGGATGTGCCGGTGCTTCGGCACACCGAGGCTGGGCTCCAGCCATCCCTAATTGCTGCAGGGGTGGGATGGAAGCTGCTGCTTTGCTATTCCCATTTGGCTGGGGGCCGGGGGTAACAAGAAGCAGCTGAGCTCTGGCCCCACCTGCCTTTCTCATCACCACAGGGATACACATCCAGCACGGACACTGATTCTCGCCCTGCCCCTTCACCTGCATCCCAAGGTCCTGTCATCCAGGAGCTGTTTCCTTCCCTGTCTCTGCTTCCCAGCCATTGTCGGAGCTGGATGGACCCAGCAGAGCTGAGTGGTTTTGCATCCACACCTTGCACACCCCAGACCCCACAGCTGATTCCCACTTCACCCCATCATTTGCCCAAAGTCACTGGTGACCCTCGGGGGCCCTCACTCCATCCCCAGCCTCCCCCCTGCCCGCTGTGGAGCTGAGCCCCATGTTTGAGGGCTGAGAAGGCACAAAAAGAGCAGGTCCTTGCCTCCCCCCAAGCTGTTGTGCTACAGAAACCCATCTGGGTTCTCCATCCTGCAGCATGGGGGTCTGGTGTGGGGTCTCCATTGGGCTCCCCTGCAGGGTACCCCCATTCTGGAGCTGCTGTGGGTCCCACAGAGCCACATGCTGGTGATTTCTGCTAAGGATTAGGAAAATGGGAGACAAAAGCATCCCAGCTGCAGCCTGGGCAGCTCAGCCATGGGATCAGCCTGGGCCGAGCATCACCTGGGAGCCAGGAGGGGCCAGGGGTGTACTTTGGTACCCAGCGATGCTCTACAGCACAATGTGTGGGTCTGAACAGTGATGGGGGCATTTGGGGACAGGGTGAGGACCGAGGAGCTCCTTGTCCCTGGGGCTGGAGGGTGCAGGACCTCCGGGATGGGGACCACAGGTTCAGCTCCTGAGCTGGACCCACACCAAATGGGGGAGCAGCAGGAGGGGTTTGGCTGCAGCCCCCAGCCAATCCCCTGACCTTGGGCGGGCTTCCAGCCCTCGGGAATGCTGGGCTGGGCTGGACACCCAGCATGGACCTCCCGCAACCCTGGCACATCCTTGCGTGTGTGCCCCTGGATCCTTCTCTGGGTCTATGGGACTGCGGGGAGCCCCTGGCCACCCCTTTGGCTCCGTGTCCCTGGGATGGGATCCAGTGAGCTGGAGCAGGGAGCAGCTGTCAGCATAAGGGGCTGCGAATGGGGGGGGGATCTGACCAGCCCCTTTGTGTGGCTGCTTTTTGTCTTTTTTCACCCCAGTTTTCTTCCCGATGCCATAAATAGCAGCAGGATCCGCTTCCACCCGCCCTGCCTGTGCAGCTGCATCCCACCGAGCCAACCAGATGGTGGAAAACAATCCTGCCCGCTGGCACTGCCCCGGCCCTCAGCACATGGCCACGGGGCAGCACCCACCGCGCTCACCCTGCAGGGGCTCCGTGGTACCCAGCACCCAGGGACAGGCAGCGCCCAGGGACAGGCAGCGCCCAGGGACAGGCAGCGCCCAAGGACAGGCAGCACCAAGGACAGGCAGCACCAAGGACAGGCAGCACCAAGGACAGGCAGTGCCCAGGGACAGGCAGACCCAGCACCCCTGTTCTGTGGGAGGTCAGACCCTCACGGTGGGGTCCCAGTGTCCGATGTGTTCCCATCCAGGTGGGATGGGGAAAGGGGCTGGGATTTGGTGCCTGCTTTGGCAAACAGCCCCTGAACCCCTTCCCGTTGTCCCCTTTGATCTCGCGAGCGGCCGCATCCAGTATAAGGGTGAAAAAATGCCGAGGTGCAGCCAAACCATGTTGTAAAAGGGAAAAGTTGTCCCGGGAGCTGGAAGGGGGGGTGGGGGGTGGTTGGCCCTATAAACTCAGCTTGTTCCATTACTGCATCCGCTGGGATCCACGTGTGGGATGGGGGCTGGAAAACCCACCCAGGACCACAAGCCAGGGCGGATGGATGGAGAGGCAGACACAGACTCCTGCCCCTCACCCTGGCTGGGGTCACCCAGTGGGTGCTCAGTGCATCCCTGTGCCGGGAGGGGAGGGCTACCAGGTTGGATGGAGCCCACCCCCCCCGAGCTGCCACGTCCCCCGGCTGCAGGGACCTGGCATCGCTCCCCCCTTGCTGCCGCCAAGCCTTGAGCCTGGCCCAAGGCAAACAGGAGCCGCTGGGACGGTGCTACCGTGGAGGTGGGAGGCGATGGGCAGGGGTTTGGGGTCACACACACACAGAGGCGGGTCCAGGCACCCCCAGCAGCCGGGCGGGTGCACACAAAACTCTATATTTCATAATAAATAATGTACAACTCCTCGGTGCGTGCCAGCACCGCCGCGGGGCCGCATCCTGCCCCAGCCTCCTGCCCCAGCCTCCTGCCCCAGCCTCCTGCCCGCTCCCTGGTGCCGGGTTACAACAAACGCCTGGGGTAAAGGCAGTTGGAAGGGCAAAAACACTCCCCGAGGGCAAATCTAGCCGGGATGGTGGCAGCAGGACGGGTGCAGGATGAGGCACTGCCGGGTGATGGGTGAACATCACAGGGACCAAGCCTGGTGTCCCCAGCACGCTGCATGCCACCGGAGAGCCACACCACACGGTGCTGGGCAGAGAGAGCAGGGAGGGCTTTTTATCCACATCCTCGGGGTCTTCCCCCAAAAGAAGCCCCACGTTTCCTTATGGGGTGGTGCTGGCAGGGATGCAGTGGGTGCTCCCGGCTCCTGGCACCCTCGGCTGTGCCAGCCCCGGCACAGAGGATCCCAACACTGGGCATGGGGCAAAGCACCAGGAAGGGGACCCCGTCCCTTCCCTTCCCATCCCGGCCCCTTCCCCTATTGGCTTCCACCCCCTCTTTTATTCTTCTTTATTTTAATAACCCCGTGGGGCCGCGGCGCCGCTGCCGGCTCCAACCAGCACCGTGGTCCCTGGGGCTGAGCACCATGAGCTGCCCCGCTCGGGGCTGGGGCTGAGGGCATGGGCACGGCGGGAGGGTCCCGCTCCACGTGTCCCGTGTGTGTCCCCTCGGCTGGTTTAAATGATGCGGGTAAAAGCGATGGGAAGGGGAGGGCAGAGCGGAGCCGGGGAGGGACCACGGGGCCACCGCGGGGCTCACACCTGCCCCCGGCTCGGGCCCATCCTCCGCGGGCTGCTGGGGGTCCGGCGAGTGGCCGTGGGGCCGGGGGCTCTGGCGCCGGAGGCGAAGTCCATCACATCGGGGGGAGCCCGGCGCATGTCGCCGGTGCCCATCTCCCGCCGGATCTCGGCCAGCGCCTCGGCCGGGGCCGTCAGCAGGCGCTGGAAGAAGCTCTCCCGGCCCGGCGGCCGCTCCTGGCACGTGAAGGTAACGGCCGTGCCCGCGTCCGCCTTCATCTCACGCGAGAAGCCGTCAGAGGTGCCGTCAAAGCAGCGGCCGATGGCGATCTCCTTGGCCAGGCGCGGGTTCTGGTCCGTCACCGTGTAGATGCCGTAGTTGTGGCCCAATGGGTCGACCGGTGCCAGCATGGTGAAGGCAGCCGTGTGGTTGTTCTCTGCCACAGGTGGGTGGCGGCTCAGGTACTCCCGGAGGAGGCTGTTGATGCCTGTGCGGCGGCAGCTGCCTTGGGGGATGATGGAGACCAAGGTGCGATCCACCAGGCTCTGGTCGAAGAGCATCCCGCTGCACTTGAACTCCACGCAGGCGCCCGAGGTGCTCTCCAGCAGCATGTCCCGCACGCTGCGGGTGTCCCGCAGCCCATAGAGCTGCCCCCGGGTGCGAGGGTGGCTGCCCCCCACGTTACGGGACCTCACCATGTACTCCTGCGGCCCCTCAATCTGCACCTTGATGAAACAAGCCCTGAACTCCTGGGGGTTGGGCCACCACGAGAGGTAGTCACCGGTCCAGGAGGTCAGGTCACTCTCCTTGAAGGGCACCACGTTGTACTCGTACTTGTCCACCTCCACGCGGTAGAAGCGGAGGTGGTTGGCGCTGACCGGCGCCTCCTCGCACTCCTCCAGGCTGCGGTAAGGGTAGATGGGACCATTGGTCTCATCAACGTTGTTGGGGTCAGGCTTGGCCACGTTGATTTGGAAAGCTGTCTTCTTCAAGTTGGGGTCATCGTGGTCCGAGCGGCGGTAGCCCAGCTTGCCCAGATAGGGCTGGGACACCCCGACAGCATTGGGGTTGAGCTTGGGGCTGGAGGCCACGGCTTCCAGCTCCTCTCCACCCAGCGTGGCAGTGACATAGGCTGAGTAGGCATCGGGGCGCTGGGCATCGCAGAAGGCGGGCAGGCAGGCACCGTTGGGACCCGTCACCACGCTGTCGAAGCGGCCCCACGCCCGGGGGTTGGCAGGGTAGCCAGGCTGGGGCTCCAGGTTGATGAGGCTGATGACCACCCCTTCCAGTTGCTCATAGGGGTTGAACTTCTCGTTGCTGTAAGCTCGGACCTTGATGAAGCAGCGGCGGTCCTCCGGCACGTCCAGGTTGAAGAGGCGCCGCTCCCGGATCTCCAGATTCCCCACCAGGAATGTCCTCTCCTCCCTCTTCCCTCGGCTCCCCCCGGCCTGCCGGAGGATCCCCTCCTCCTCCCATAAGCCAGTTTTGGGGTTCAAGGACCACAGCTTCATCTTCTGCAGGTGCTCTGGCATCCAGACCTGCCCCGCATCCATCCGCACCTCCACCGGCCCCGTCTGCAGCTCCGCGCCACTCTCTTCCCGAAAATCCACAGCAAACATTCCATAGGTCCTCAGGGGAACTATCTCCCCCTCGGCGTTGGCAAAGCTGAGGTCGCTGGAGGCAGCACTGGCTGTTGCCATGTCCCTGGGGTCCAGGAAGGTGACACTGGCCTTGACCGTGCCCTTGAAGACCTCCCCGGAGGGACGGAGGAAGGCACCGGCAGGAAGGACGAGCTCCCCAATGGGCTCCTGGCTGCTCGCCTCCCCCAGCGGGATGGCGTTGCTCCGGCTGCCATCCAGAGCCACCGGCTCCTTCTTCCGCAGCATCTTGACCTCCTGGTAGACGGCACCACCGCGGCGGTTGAAGGGCAGAACCTTGACAGCATCCACAAACCTCTGCTGCCGGTCCACAAAGCGAGCCACCAAGCGCTGTGTGTCCGGCGGCACCTCAATGGTGAAGGAGCCCTTGTAGCCGGTGAAGCCGACCTTCCTCTCGCCCAGGAAGATCTGCCCAAAGCGCAGGGGCTCGCCGGTGTCGGCTGCCGTCACCCGGCCCTGCACCAGGACACGGGGCTGGGCACAGGGACCGCAGCCGCACTCGACCACCACCTTGATGGGCAGCAGGGAGCCGGCGCAGGGGATCTCCCGCATCTCCATCCTGCGCACGCCGCAGCAGCGCCCTGCATCCTCCCTGCACGCCGCCGCCTCACCGGGGCTGCTGGCGCATGGGGCGGGCGGGCAATGGCCCACGTTGTAGTAGCGGGAGCCGGTGGCATCCTGTGGGCACTCACTGGGCAGCTCCACCAGGCTCGGCTCCGGCTCTGCCTTGCAGCTCTTCTGGCCCTGGGCTGGGGGCACAGCAGGGATGGGGTTAGGGTGACCCTCCCCACCACATGCCCCATCCCAGGTGACGCTGCAGCCCCATCCCAGGGTGACGCTGCAGCCCCATCCCAGGTGATGCTGCAGCTCCATCCCAGGGTGACGCTGCAGCCCCATCCCAGGGTGACGCTGCAGCCCCATCCCAGGTGATGCTGCAGCCCCATCCCAGGGTGACGCTGCAGCCCCATCCCAGGGTGACGCTGCAGCCCCATCCTGAGGCGATGATGCTGCTGCCCCATCTTGGGGCAATGCTGCAGCCTCATCCCAAGGCGATGCTGCATTCTCACCCAGCACGGTGAGCTCTGCTGGTGCTGATCTGATGGCACCTGCCTCGGTGCTGGCCTTGCAGTGGTAGGTGCCAGCCTGCTCTGGTGCCAGTCCCCGCAGCACCAGGCGGCTGCTGTATCGGTGCACCTTCCTCTCCAGCAGTGTCCCATTGTGGTACCTGTGGGCATGGGGATGGGCTCAGCTGGGACTCAGCTGCAGCTGCCTTTTCCCACATTCCCAGTCCCAGACCCAGCTCACCAGTAGTATTTCTTTGGCATGGGGGTGCCTGAGGCCTTGCAGCAGAAAGTCACCTCCTGCCCAACCACCCGCACCTTTGTTTTGGGGTGCAGCACCATGTAGGGCTTCTCTGTAGGGGAGAAAGGTGGCAGAGGGTGCTCCCCCCTCACCATGCACCCCCCCCCATGCACCCTCGGGGGGGGCCCTCAAGGGGTGCACAGCCAGGTCCTCATCCCCACACCTCGATGCTCACCCAACCTCTGCAGCCTCACGTGTGCTACCGCCACGCCAGAGCCATTGGAGACGATGGGTGCCAGTGCTGAGGCGAAGCCATGCCGATGGGCACTGATGTTGGCAGCGGTGCCTTGGCACAGCCCCGCAGCGGTGAAGCGCCCATGGGCATCGCTATGGGCCAGCAGCACCGGTGAGCGGCTCTCCAGGTAGATGCGGGCGTCCGGCAATGCCAAACCAGAGGCAGAGACGACGGTGCCCTGCAGTGTGTGCTCAGGGCAGGCTGCGGGGTGGCATGGTGCTCAGCCCCGTGGCCATGGCCAGTGGTGGGGCTGCATGGGTTGGGGGGCACCACCAGGGAAGGGGTCCCCGTCTCCCTGAGGGCAGGTACCTGGGCAGGGCGAGGGGGGACATTTCTGCACCTCGGTGGGGCGGCCGCTGCACGGCACCTTCTTGGCTGCCTTGCAGCTCCTGCGCCGGATGCGCTTCCCGGCGCTGCCACAGCTGCGGGAACAGGGACCCCAGGAGCCCCACTCTGTCCATGCTGGCTCTGTGGGGCAGACACTGCGTGGGCACCGGGCACCACATTCCCCACCCCAGCCTGGGGAGGCCCCTGCATCATGGGGACACGGGGATATTCCCAAGCAGGAAGGCTCCATCCCAGCAATCCCCAGCTCACCCCGGTGTGCCCCTGCCCAGTTATTTGTACCAGCACCCCCTGCGACTGCAATGAAGCTGAGGAGGAGGAGGAGGCAGTGGTGGCTTTGCCCAGGGACCTGCCATGCCAAGGGACTCCTCCTGATGCATGGACCAGGATTGGAGCTGGAGACATCCAGCACGATGTGGGTGGTACTGGGATGCTGGGTCCCTACCTGGGCAGGGGCCGGCGCTGCACGTCCGTCGCTCCATGGCTTTGCCCTTGCACTTGATCTCCTTGAGCACAGCCGCCAGCCGGGCATTGACGCAGCGGCGGGTGCGGGTCTGGGTGCCGCTGGTGCCGCAGGTGCTGCGTGAGCAGGGGCTCCAGGAGGACCAGTGTGACCAATAGATGTGCTCTGGGAGCAGCAGAGGAGTTAACTGGGAACCCACCACCCATAGAGCCCAGTGTCATGCATTCAAGGGATGATTGATGGAGCTGGAGGGGTGTTTGGCGTAACCACAGCTCCGGCAGCACCCGATGCAGTACAATAGATTGATGAGCAATGGGTATGGAGCCCCACAGAACACGTCAGCGGGGCCTGGGGAGGTGCAAAGTGGGACACAACAGGGCCAGGCACTCACCCAGCGGGCAGAGGAAGCGGATGTGGTAGTTGGAGCAGGTCTTGCCCGGCGGCTGCTCCTTGTTGATGCAGCGAAAGCCCTTCTTGGGACTGACATGCACCACCTCACCCACGTCCTCAGGCAGCTCCCACTCGGTGGTGCGGGCCTGGATGGCCACCGGCCGCTCGCAGACACGGCCCCGGTAGTAGAAGCGAATGGCCTCCAGGCTCTCGTGGTCCCCGTCCCCACCAGGGTGGTCAATGTTGAACCAAGACGTCCACTCAGCTCCTCTGCCTGGGATGGAGCAAGCCCTGAGCATGTGGATGGGGAGCAGCACCCTCATCCCTAAGCACCCTGGGGTGCCAGTGGTGATGGGGACAGTTTGGAGCCATCAAGGACTGCATGGACAATGGATGAACAGGTGAAAGCATTTGGAGATACAGTGGGGAAGCCTTGGGAATCACTGGCTTGAAACCACATCCCTGCTGCAAGGGTCCCATGGGAAGTGATAGCGTCTGCAGGCTGGCATGGTGGGCATCACACATGCAGCCCTTTGGGGTGTCCCAGTTGCAGGTCCCCGGTGGGGGCTCCGGGACGGCCGTACCTGCCGTGTCCAGGTCGAGCTCTGCCAGGCTGGGCGCTGCTTTCCAGGGTTTCCCCATGGTGCTGCTCTTTCCTGGCTCTGAGTCGTTCTCCAGGGGCTCTGGGGAAAGGCCAGGGTGGGAGCACCCAGTGCTGGGGCACCCTCTCCCCAGGGCACCCAGTGGTGCCCGGCCAGTCCTTTGCACCCTGAGCATGCAGTGGGCACCATCCCACAGCAGCAGTGGGGACTCGACCCTGTCCCCTCCCCACCTGCATCTGGATGGATTTTGCCCCCAGACCAGGGACATTCCAGCCTCGTACAACCCTTGGCAGCTTGAGGGACTCCATGGGGCTTTGGAGCCTCAGCACCAGGCAGCAAAAGCCCCGTGGAGCAGAGGGTGGCAGAGGTATCAGTGAGTCCTGATGGAGCTCAGCCATCCAGTGCCAGAGCAGGCAGGACTGATAGGGACATGGGACAATGCATGTCCCCATCCCTTTGGTGATATGGCACAGGGCATGTCCCATCCCTCTGGTGACATGACCCTGGGGAGGGTAAAACTGCCCTGAGCCTCACCAACACATCCTCCCATCAGCAGATGACGAAGGGACCCCCTGCACCCGCAGCCATGACCCTGGCTCACCTCTGGCCCCGGCACACATCTGGAGAGCGCTCAGCCCCATCCCTGTCGTGCCCCACATCACCGCCACCAGCCCCTGGGAGGATCAGGGTGCCTGGGCAGGGTTCCGATGCACAGACGGCGGCCCCGGCCTTACCTGAGGCGCCGGCCCCGTGCAGGGCAGTGAGAGCCAGCAGGGCCAGCATCAGCTTCCCCATGGCCACCAGCGCAGCGGCAGCGGCAGCAGCAGCGGCAGCGGCAGCTCCGCCGGCAACTGGGAGCGCGGCGGCCCCGCGGGTCCTTATATGAGGCCTTTCCCCCTCGCCCCGTCAGACGGCAGCACGCGGCTGCTGGCGCGGCCGCCCTGGCCCGGTGTCCGCGGGCAGGAGCCGCTCCAGGCTTTGTTTTTGCGAAGCTGCTAAAATTGGATGCGCTCGGGAATGCGGAGGGGAGGGAAGGGAAAAACGCGGCGCGAGCCCAGCCCCGGCGCGCTGCGGTCGGGTCACCGGTGCCAGCGCTGCCCTGGCACCCGCTGCCGTGGGGCACGGCGGGGCCGTGACCTGGCCCGTGGTGAGCGCCGGAGCCGCCCGTGTCCCGGTGCCGCTGAGGCCGGGCAGAGCGCGGCGCTCCCGCGGGCCCAGATGCTCCCCGGGATGCAAAGTGTGAGGGTGATGGAGCGCGGACCCCTAAGGGGCAGCAGATCCCGGCTGGGGGTCACGGCCCCATCCCGGAGCCCGAGCAGCGGAAATCCCAGCGCATTCCCTGCATTCCCCAGGACTCCGGCTGCACCACGCAACCCGCGGCGGGGAGGGGGCTCCTAGTGCGGTTCTGTGGTCATGGACACACCTCTGCTAATTTAACCTCCCCGTTAATTAAAGCCCCATAGCCAGGGGCTGCCCTATGCCCCTTACCTGGCACATCGGAGGTTTCAGGATAGGGGTGGCTGCCAATGTCCCCATGGGACGGGTGATAGAGGTTGGTGACAGGTCCCAGGGACACGGGGGGGGGATGGGACGGGACAGGGACTGGGGTGTCCAAGCTGTGCACGGGGCTGGATGGGGATGGAACCGAGTCCTGGCACCCCAGGGAGTCCCCAAGAAGACACCGGCCCCAGGGCAGAGCCACCAAGAGCTTTATTGGCGGGGGGCTCGCAGGGCCACCACGCACTCGGTGCCCGGGTACTCGGGGGGGTTGAGCTCGAACTTCTTCTGCACATCGTAAGGGAGGAAGCGCCCGGCCACGAAGTGCTGGCGGCCCAGGAAGCGGCGGGCGCACTGCTTGGGCGCCGACAGCGACACCAGCACGTCGGGGCTGATCCCGCCGCTGCTCCCGGCTTCCACGTCCCATCCTGCGGCGGGAGGAAGGGGCACGGGAAGAGAGGCTCAGGGCTGAGCCCGGTGGTGGCGAGGGGGAGGCCACAGGGACGTGGGGTCCCCCCCGCATCAGCACCGGCATCCCCACCCTGCACCGCGCCGGCCGCATCCTGGCACCGCCTCGGGTTTTTCTTGGTGGGGATTCACCGGTGGCTGTGCCAAGGGCTCCTGTTTGCTCCCGCAGCCGCGGGGGGGGCCGCAGGGGGGAGGTGATGGCAATTCCAGGCCTGGCCACCAGACACCCGGGTGTTTTCAAATTACATCATGTCTCAGTTCGGGGAGGTTGTTATTGAGCGTGGATGCCCTGAACGCGGTCACAGGGAGCAGGCGTCAGCCCTGGCTCCCGGTGGGAAAGCTTCCAGGCCGGGAAGGGGGGAATTGGGGGGTCCCCGGGGCTGTCCCCACCCCCTCCATGGCACCACAGGAGCTCCCCAACCACCGTGGCGACGGGCCCATGGTGATGCTGCGCTGGGCAGGGTGACAAGCAGGGGATAGGGGGGTCCCATCCTGCCCAGGAGATGCCGAGTGCGGTGTCGGACCTGAGGGCACGTCCAGGCTGACGATGGGGATGCGAATGAGCTTCAGGGTGCTCAGGATGGCGGCACAAGGCTCCCTCCCCTCTGCTGCCTCCGCCTCGGCTCCCAGCACCGCGTCCACCACCGCGTTGTAGGCATCATTGATGAGCTGCACCTTAAGGGGACACACAGAGGGTGGGCAGCAGGTTCCTGGTGTCCCCCCCGCTCCAGGCACCCCCACGCGGGGATCCCGTTTTCCTGCCTAAATAGACTCACCCAGCAGCAGCTGCCAAAGCATTCCCCCCCCCAACCAAGGCAAAGGGGGAGAATGATGGGGGGGGCAGAGCCCGGCACGCCGAGACGCGTGGCCCCAGCCAGGGCAGCGCTTTCGGGTCACATTCCTGCTCCCGCCCGAGCCAGGTGCTTCCAACAACAACAGAGCTGGTGGCTGGCTGGGCCGCGGCGGCCGCCGCTGGATTCCATGGCATTCCCGGGCTCCCGGCATTGCCAGGGGCGGGAAAGGGGGAGAAGGAATAAAGAAGGACTAATCAAGGGAAGCACGTCAGGCGGCAGGGGCTCACCTCGGTGGGGAGGTAGGAGAGGAAGGGGATGTCCATCTTCTCACACTGCGTCGTGAAGTCCTGGTACAGGGGGTCCGGGGAGCGTTTGGGGTAGAAGATGGTGGGTTCATAGTCCTGAGTGGTGGAGAGCAGGGATTAGATGGAGACCGGCATCGCTCGGGGATGAAGAGGAGCAGGGGAGGAAGATACCTACAAAGATCCGGAGGTGCCGGGCACACACCAGCCCGATGGCCCCGTTCTGTGCCGGGCCGCACACCACCAGCACTGTGGGCTGCTTCCGTGGCAGCGACGGCAACGGGAAGGCCTGTGGGGATACAGGGACATGGCACCGAGCCCCCCGGGTACGGCAGCTGGTGCTGGGAATGTGGCAGAGGGATGTGCTGCTGGAGGGCAGCAGGGTGTGTGGAGAGTGATGCCCGAGGTGGGATGGGGATGGCAGCCAGGGCAGGACAGGGCTCAGAGTGGAATGAGGATAGTGCCCATGGTGGGATGTAGGTAGTACCCACGGTGGGATGGAGACGATGCTCAAGGTGGGATGGGGATGGCACCCAGGGCAGGACAATGCCAATACTGGGATGAGGACAATGCTCATGGTGGGATGCAGATGGTACCTATGGTGGCATGAGGATGATGTCCACGATGGGATGAGGATGATGCTCATGGTGGGACAGGGCTCCCTGCCAGCCCACAGGGAGGTGGCTGCAGCTCCACATCCCAGCAGCCTGTACAGGGAGACTCTGTTTATCCCCTGACAGCTTTTTTCCTGCTCCTGGAGCCTGGCTCCTGCTCTCAGCCCCTGGCGCTGCCCATGGCTCTGGGGACGTGCAGGGAGGGGACAGCGCTGGGGATGCCCGAGCTGGACTCTGGGGATGCTAAAGAGGAAGAGGAGGATGCTTTGGCCCATGAGGAGGATGCTCAGCTGGGGCTGGCAGTGGAGCTGGGGGTCAGAGGTGGGCAGCTCCGTGCTGTGGGACCAGAACCAGCCCTGAGGCAGCCCCAAGATCCAGAGAGGCTCCAACAACCCAAATATTCCCCCTCAGGCAACTCCTCTGCCCTCAGCGAAGGGGAGGGTGCAGCAGCTCCAGACACTTGGAAAAGCTGAGGCAGGCGGGCGCGGAGCTCGCTGGCCTCGGAGGCACAAAGCTGCCCTTGATGCTGCCTCCTTCACCTCCTCCTCCCATCCAGCACAAGCACGCAGCGCTCCCAGCAACAGGAGAGCATTGTGGGGGCATGGGGAGCCCCAGGGATTCCCCCAGCACCCCCCTTCCCACGGACACGGTGTAACCCACAGCCCAAGGGAGATCATGAAGGGTGGGTGAGGAACGCAGATGAACCCATCCAGGGAGAGGCCAGAGCATCACTTCTGCTGGCTACAAGCCCTGGCTGGCCCCTGCACCTGTGCTCTGGTCTGGGGCAAGGGGAGACCATGGCCAGGGCTGGGAAAGGCAACACAGGGGGACAGGACAAGGGGCAGTGAAACCCCGATCCCATTGGGGTGACCCTGTCCCCATTAGGGTGTCCCTGGCCGCGGTGGCCGCCTCACCTTGGTCACAGCCATGGCACAGGCGTGTCCCCAGATCTCGATGAGCTGCTGCCGCCCGAAGCGATAATCCTCCAGCAGCTCCTTCTCGATGGCCTCAGCCTCAGCCTTGCTGCGGGGGGAGCAGAGAGCGGTGAGGACAGGGGCGGGGATGTCGTCCCCCCCCCAGCTCCGGGACCCCACTGCGCCTCTGTGGTGGGGGTCAGGGGATGCTGGGGGGCAGCAGGGGCCGGGGGCTGTGTTTCATGTGAGGCACCAGCGCTGGCTGCGGCCCCCGCTCGTGGCCATGGGGCTGTTCCAGGAGGCAGAACAATGCTGCGGTTGTTCCTGCAGCCGAGCCCGGCGCTGGCAGCGCCCGGAGCCTCCACATCGGGCAGTAATCGCTCCCATGTGTTGGCTCACCTGCGGCGAGAGCAGCGTGTGCAGGGTCCCAGCTGCAGGGTGGCCCCTGGGATTCGCCGGCCCCTGGTTGCTTCAGGCCATATTCCCGGCTGTCCTGGCTGATCCCAGCCCACCATCCCCTGGCCTGGACAAGGCCCGTCCTGCTGAGGCCTGAGCACTCCACAGATCCCATAGACCCAACCGAGCCCATCCCCTGGCCCTACAGACATCGTCCTGGCGGACCCCCTCATCCTGTCCCATCCCATCCAATTTTTTTCCCATCCCATCCACCCTATCCTACTCTATCTCATTCAATCTACCCCATTGCTATTCTTTCCCATTCATCCTATCCATTATCCTATCTAATCCCACCCTTCTCCATCTCATCCTGCCCTCTTCCATCCCATCCACTGCATTGTTTCCCATCTCAGCAATTCTACCCTATCCTATCCTATCCTATCCTATCCTTTCCCATCCTATCTTTTCCCATTCCATCGTATCCTTTCCCATCCTACTCTATCCCATCCCATCTTTTCCCATTCCCTCCTATAATTTCCCATCTTATCCTATCCCATATCATGTTATTCCATCCTATTCATCCTACACTATCCCATCCCACCCTATCCCATCCCATCCCATCCTTTCCCATCCTACCTTACAGTATCCATCCCATCCTCTCCTTTCCCACCCCATCCTCTCCTTTCCCATCCTGCCCTATACCATCCATCCCATCCTATCCTTTCCCACCTCACCCTCTCCTTTCCCACCCTTTCTACCCTGTCCCATCTTACCCTTCCCATCCCATCCTGTCCCCGGTCCTTTGGTGCCCTCTAGTGAGCCCCAGCCCAGCCCCACAGTAGAGTTCTGGGGGCAACCGGGGGAGGGAGAGAGGCCAAATGCAGCCGGGGCCAGGCCTGGCGCAGCCCCGCGCAGCTGTGTTGTACCCAACAGCAGGCACGTTCCGCTCCTGACAGAATTCCCTGTTCCAGGAGGGAGAACATTGCCCGTAATCGCTGCTGGCAGGAGACCCTGGGCCCGGGCCCGGGCTGGCTCCCGTTGTCCTGGCACCGGCCCCGGGGGGGGGGACGTGTCACAGGGCTCCGGGTCCTGGCTCTTCCCCGCAGCGCTGCGGGTGCCCGTTCACTGCTGCCCGGGGCTGGGGATGTGCTGGGGGGGGGGAAGCTTCTCCTGCCCCTGCGCAAGGGTGGGTGCCCCTCGGAGCCCGCGGGGACCCAGCAAAGCCCAGTTCAACCCAGTTCAACCCCGTTCAACCCCGTTCAACCCAGTTCAACCCCGTTCCCGGTGCCTCCTGGGCGGGACGGGGGGCGGCTGTGCCGTGCTAAAGAACAGAGGGAGCAGGAGGTGAAGAAGCCGCCGGATGAGGGCATCGAGGGTACCCCCCGTGTCCCCTCCTGCATCCCGGCTCCATACCCCGGCTCTGTCTCCCCTCTGCACCCCAGCTCCGCAGCCCAGCTCTGTGCCACCCGTTCCATCCCAGCTTTACATCCCAGTTCTGCATCCCAGTTCCGTGTCCTCCCTCTGCATCCCGGCTCCACATCCCGGCCCCCGCCTGGGTACAGGCAGAGGGACACTGGAGGCACCAGCCCTGCCCGGGACCGGGATCTCCCCGCTCCACTCCCAGTGCTGCCGTAGACATCCCCGCCGCAGCCATGGAGACCCGGGATGCGGTTGCTCTGGCAACGAGTCTATTTGGGTACCAGCCCCCCCCGTCCGCCCCCGGGGGTGCGGGAAACCGGGATGGGGCTTTCCCGCGGGACCGGGTGTCCCGGAAAAGACGCGTGGGGCCGGAGCCTCCGCATCCCGGCACGGAGGAACCGACCCCGGGGGGGGTCCCGCCCCATCACCGGGGCCCCGGGAGCCTCCAGCACCCACCCGGGGTCCCCAGCACCTCCTGCGGGACCCGGAACCGGCGGGGAGCGGGGAGCAGTTGCTGAGGGGTCCGAGCCGTGCACCGGAGCGAGCGCACGTTGATGGGCACAGGCGCGACGTGACCCAATGCCCTCCCCCCCCCGGGACTCCCGGTGCTTCCAACGCGGGGCCCCGGAGGGCTCCGGAAGGCTCCGGGGGACCAGGGCTCACCTCAGGTACCGGGGAGGCTCCCGGGCGGGGCCGGGCACGGAGCTCATCGCGGGCAGCGGGACCGGGCAGCGGCGGAGCCCTGCGGTAGCGGCGGCGGCAGCGGCTCGACCACCGGGCACCCCCCCCCCCCCCCCCCCCCGGGGGGCGC
>NDXB01014631.1:53028-75122 GCA_002631895.1 Agapornis roseicollis
GGAGCGGGGTCTCTGTGCCCCCGGCACTGCCAAAGGAGCGGGGTCTCTGTGCCCCCGGCACTGCCAAAGGAGCGGGGTACCTGTGCCCCCTGGCACCGCAAACAGAGCGGGGTCCCTGTGCCCCCGGCACCGCAAACAGAGCAGGGTCCCTGTGCCCCCGGCACCGCAAACAGAGCAGGGTCCCTGTGCCCCCGGCACTGCCAAAGGAGCAGGGTCCCTGTGCCCCCTGGCACCACCGATGGAGCGGGGTCCTGGCAGTGGCACCTGTGCAAGGGGCAAAGAGAGAAATAGGGGCAAAAGAGAGAAGAGCAGCCCCAAGAGTCCCCATCCCACATCACAGACCCCTCCTGGTTCAATTCCCAGCTGGGATGGGGATGGCTGAGCTGAAAGGTGCTGCCAGCAGAGCCCAGGATTCCCTGGGATAGCACAAGGAAGGCTCCATGGTGTGTGCTGGTGACAGCGATGGGATCGCAGCAGCTCATCAGCAACTGGAATAGTCCTGATCCTTGAGGAAACACACTGGAACATGGGCAAGGGAGCTGGAGCCCAAGTGTGATGGGAACGGCTGAGGGACCAACTGGAACAGTCCTGATCCTTGAGGAAACACACTGGAACGTGGGCAAGGGAGCTGGAGCCCAAGTGTGATGGGAACGGCTGAGGGACCTGGGGGGTTCAGATGGAGAAGAGAAGGCTCAGGGGGGGCCTGATGGCTCCCTACAAGTGCCTGAGAGGAGGATGGAGCCAGGAGGGGCTGGGCTCTGCTCCCAAGGAACAAGGGATGGGACAAGAGGAACCAGCCTCAAGCTGCACCAGGGCAGGTTTAGATGGAGCTGAGGAACAATCCCTTGCCCACAGGGTGCTCAGACATTGGAACAGGCTGCCCAGGGCAGGGCTGCAGCCACCGGCCCTGCAAGGGTTCACAGAGCGTGGAGACGAGGCCTCAGTGCCATGGGGCAGTGGTGGGGAATGGGTTGGACTGGATGAGCTTGAAGGTCATTTCCAGCCGGGCTGATTCTAAAGGGACAAGGAGATGGACACCCCTACAACTGCTCTGCTCTCCAGCATGCATGGATGCGGCTCCTGACAGCTACATTATAAGACCTTATAAGACCTAGGAAAAGCATTCTGAGCAACCGCTACATTCAGAGTCTGAAACTGGGGATCTCCACACAAGCATCTCTCATGGCTATTGAGGACCACCTCCACACTGCCTCCGAGCCTGAGGGCATGCGACCTCAGAGGAAAACCCTTCCTGAAGTGGGAAGACGCCCTAGAGTCCTCAAGGCAACAACTGATCACAGCAATGGAGCCTGCTCAGTGTTCCAGGATCTCCCTCCTCAGCAGCACTGCACTTGGAATGAGGCGGCCCAAGAGGGAACTCAGGAGTGCTCACACCAGAACTCTGCCTTCAGAACCGAGCCTGCTTTCCTTGTTTGTGTCAAGCACAACAATTCAAAGCAGATGTTTCAAAAGAAGAAAGACAATGGAAATATCACCACTTGTGGAAAAATACTGCTCCTCCTGTGGGGATCTGCCCCGCTCCTCTGCCCCTTCTCCTCCGGAGCCGTCGGGCAGATCCTTCAGCTAAATAAAGACACTGCTCCATCATTCTCCCTTCAGCTTCCCAAAGTCGCTGTCTCAATGGCTCGGACTCGGTGCTGGAAGATGAAAGCGGAGCTGCTGCCGAGCTCCCTGCACCCATGTGAGCATTCCCAGCACTAACAGCACTGGAGCGAGCCATGCTGCTGTGAGGAACCAAGCACAGAGGCAGACGCAGCTTTTCGAACACATTTCCCCTTCGTGCAAGATGGAATTCCCAGGAAGCCCAAGAGTACGACCGAGGAGGATGAAGCCTTTAACGCCAATAAGAGAAGGAGACACCCAGGAACTCCTGGCTCTGCTGTGGGGGCTCTTGCTGCAGCTTCGGGAGCTTCAGGATGTTAACAGAAGAGCTCCTGTATCTCAACAAACAGCCTTTGCATTCCTCCCTCTGCTCCAGAGGCATCACACAGAGAATGAGCTTCATTCACAGCGCAGACCCTGCCCCTGCTCCAAAATGCCCTTTCGATCGCTCCTCCACATAAAAGAGAGACAAGGGTAAAATCAATGTGCTGCTCACTTGGATGGAGTCACAGAGCTACTGACCTGAAACGTGCCATCCCCCCGAGCGGAGCAGGAGCCCTCCCCAGCCTCATCCTGCTGATCCCAACACATCCCAGCATCCACAGGTAACCGAGGGAAGCGCCACAACTGCTTCACTCTAAAGCTTCATCTGAATTAGCAAATATGCAACAGTTTTGCCTCAGTCCATTTGACAACTCTCATCCAAAAATACTTGGCAAGGAAGGAAGACAAACAAGGAAAGAGCGAGCAAAGCAGTGGGGATTTTTCTTTTCTTCCCCCTGGAGATGTTTTATCTCCATGAATCAAAGAAGCTGCAATGGATCTAGCAACTGTGGTGTGAAACTGAAGCAAACAACTCCATCCCTTCCTCTGAACCGAAGGGAGGACGCTGGAATCCCACTCTCTCTGTCGACATTCCAAATAAACCACGAAAACTGCCCAAGAAACTCTGGCATCCATTTAGTCACAATATCCTTTAGCACACCACGCGCCAGGAGGTGCAGACACAACGTAGATAAGCTGAAGAGATCTAAAGCACTGGGCTGTGCCTTATTTCCAGGCTTCCTAATGGGAGGAAAGGAGCTTACTGCTCCTCACTGGCTCTGCCATGAACACTGCTCCCAGTAAACCCGCACCAGCTGCATCCCACCACGCTTCAGAACACGTTCGTGCTTCCCAAGCAAACCCTTTCAGTTAAGAAGCGTTCGATGTGCCTTGGCCAGATGAAACCAAACAAAACCCACCCCAAATCCTGAAATCCTTCAGAGCTCCAACGTTCAGCAGCCAAACCTGAAAACCCAGAGCGCAGCCATGGGGCCAACTTCCATCCGACAACTTCTAATCGATGCCATTCCTCATTATCCTGTGTAGCAGGAGGAGAAAGTGATGGTTCTGAGCTTCCAGAGCAGTGCAACGTCACAGACACCAACCAGAACCACCACGACCTAAAGTCTGACAGCACTAACCACAGCGATGCCCACGAGCTCCTCACCCTCCTTCCTGACAGTTCTCATGGAAGCTTCGAGAAGCAAGATCTTCGAGCTGGGGATCTATGTGAGAGTTGAGCATCCCAGAAATCAGGAGACAACAGATGGGCACAAGCAACCCTCGTGGAAAACAAACCCAGCGTACCACATGCAGCCTTTTTACCTTGCCCAGGCTCCATTCTGGTCATCAGCCAGCCCTGAACTGGTTCTGATCAGGGCAGGGTTAATGCAGGTTCCACAGTCCATGTGCTGCTGTCCCACTCTTGGCAAGCAGAGAAACACCATTAAAACTGCAAGATGCTCAACTGCTTAAACCCAGTTGGTTCTAGAGGACGTGTTCATCCCAGGACTGCTGTCGAGGCAAAGCAAGAACTGGGAATAACAGATAGAAGCCAGTTCTTGTACCTGTGTTTATTAACAGCATCGCCCTCACTGCTGCCACCCTGCCTGTGTGCTGTGACAACACCATGTCCCCACTCTCTCCTTGCACACTGAGAAGTCTCCTGGTTTAGGATCCTGAAGGGAAACACATGTGGAGGTTATCTATTCAGGGAGTTACTGTAATTCCGAGGATTTAAGATATCACAACACAACAACCAAGCACAACACAGCTGCTCACAGGGTCAAGCAGTAGCCTTGGCTGGAAACACCCCACACCTCCATGAGCAAAGTTTTCCTCCAGTTGGGATAACAGTGCACTGCTCCTGAGGGATCCCAGTGCTCCAGAAGAGGGGATAATCTGTCCTTACAGACCTGTCTGAGCACAGCAGCTCCCATCCAGAGCCAGTTACACAGCTGTGTCCGGAAGGATTGCTCCTGGTCTCTGCCAAACCTCACTGAGTACACCAGGAATGCTGAGCTGAACTGTACAGTGTATGCAACGTGTTCACACTGGATGGCTTAGGAAACAGTACTAGGAAAAAAGCCTTGGAAAAGGGTCAGGATCCACCCTGGAGGTGAAGGGAGCTGTGTCTGGAGTATAGGGATGCAGTGAGGTACAGCAGGCAGTGCGATCCAGGAATGGCTGCAGGAGGAAGCCTCAGCCTCAGCGGGAAGCAATGGATGCTCAAATGTGGTGGAAATCTCATGTAACAAGGGAAGGAAAGAACAGAGAGATGAAGAAGAGAGGACAGAGAGAACAGAGATTGAAAGCACAAGAAGACATCAGGATTTGACCAGGTCTGACAAATACTCTTTCCCTCCAGCACCCACAGTGCCTCAAACTAGAGTATTCCCAAGCAAAGCCATTTCCATGGCACTGTTTCCACACCCCACTGCAAACCAGACATGTCCTTCCCCCCATTCCAGCTCTGCAGTAGGTCCAGGATAATTACACCCCAGTGGAGCAAGCTCCCATCCCAGTGCTGCACAATGCCAGGCAGAGGAGCAAGGGTTTGGTCTGGCCTTGTGTGACCTCTCATCAAAGCCTTCTACCACTACAGACTTCCTTCTGTTTCTCCTGGCATCAGAGAACGTGCTCAAACCAGACCCTGGTTTTAAATTTAACTTTAAGGTTTCGAAAAAGAAAGAAGAAAATAAAATTCAAAGCAATGTGTTTTGAAGTTTCAGGCAGACATTGCCAGAATATCAGAGTATTTCAGGATGCAAACCCATTCAGTCGGCTTTACATGAGCCAACTGCGATTGCTGCCGGCCCCCTTTTCCAAGGAAAATAGTATGTTTCCAGTTCTAGGAGCATTTAGGAAGTCTAAAAGTCAAACACATCGCTAAGCAGGAGCTCGACCTATTCGCAGCACTTTGGTCCTTTTAAGCAGCAGCTCTTTGTTCATCAGCTCAGCTGCTTTAAAGAGCCAAGTGCCTGCGAGGCTGCGAGCCACATTCCTCTGCAGATCAAAGGTCTGCAAAGGTAAGCCCCACAAAACAACCAGAAATCCCCGATGAAATGAAGACCCACCCTCCCGACTGCACATAGGCAGGGGCTCAGCCTCGGCTGGAGACAGGCTGCCTCTGTACCACAGCATCTCCAGGCTCACGTCACATTCACCTGGAGGCATCTGCATCCTGAGGCTGGTCAGCTGCTCAGAGACACACGGACCAAGGGCACTGCCACGATGCAGGAGCAGAGCTTCGGAGCCTGGGAAGCTGCTGCCTGAAGCTTGTGGAATCACTCGAGCTCGTTCTTGTCACTGGAGATGACTCAGGGTTTAATTCCTCTCTATTAAGGATTTTATAGAGAGCGGCCTTACGACAGGAGCTCCAGCTTACAAACAGCATCCAAAGCTTCTCCTTGTGAAACTCCTAATTGTACCTATCACCACTCACATCAGTGGGCTTGGGATCAGACTGCAAGTGGAGTTTTTGTCTGGGGAAGCCTTTTCCATCTCCTTGCTGAAACTGAATACAACACTATCCTGTTACCTGAAACAGGAACACTGCACAGAGAAAGGATGCTCTCCCATCTCACGGAAACAGGAGTTACTGTTCCAGCCACGCTCTGGGAAGCTGGAAGCTTGCAGCCCCTTGCTCATCCTCACCCTGTCTGCACATCTTGCAGCGGAGACAGACACCAAGAGAGCAGAAACACTGGCACCCATTTCAAAGATAGGCTCAGTTCATAAAGAGCACAGGCGTGCGGGGGCAAGTACTGCAACAAAAGGGGGAGAATACCTGGTTCTAATGTATTCAGCTTTTGGTATGAGCAATCTTTTTAGATACTCTTCATCAAACCAGCCTGCATACCTGGGTTCATTCAGAGGTGGTGCTGTGCCAAGAGACACCTTCAGAGACACCTCCCAGTCAGCACAATACAACTGCTTGCCATGGCATCACCCATTACCCCAATAACTGCGTCTGTGCAAGACACAAGCTCCTCCTAAACACCAAATTGAGCAACGTGTGGGACTGTACCTTTGGCAGAGGGCTGAGGGACCTAAACCCTTCGCACTGATGGAAGAGGCCTTGTCTTACAGGTCCTGAAGCAGCGATCAGCCTCTCGCAAAGTATCTCTTAGGAAAGCATTAGAAGTTTGGGAAAGTTCCCAGATGAAACGCCATTAAACATCAAAGATGCCCATTCTCTTCCCAGCACCCATAAGCACCCTCCTCCTCCTCCCAGTAATTCCTGTGATAAGATCTGGTGTTTGCAGCTCCTCTCCAACCTGCCCTGCTCTAGCACCCAATGTCCCAGTGAACAGGGGTCTCTCTCAGAGCAGAGCCAGGTCTCAGCTCTCAGGAATCCCCGTTCCAGCAGCAGAACCAGGAATAAACGAGGCTATGAGAGATCCTGCTCGGTGTGTTGGATCTTACTGCACTGGAAGGACAAAAGCAAGGCCTCAAAGGGCTCCCAACAGGGCCACAAACCCCTTGATGGATTTTTCATGCCGGTACAGACAGGTTCTGAGTTAGAAATACGGCAGAAGATTTGGAATCAGGCTTTAAAGCGATGCCTGTGAATCTGTCAGAACCACGCCCTTGACACGTGGCTCTGGTACACAGGGATTAGGAACTCTGAATTGGTGCTTTCCGATGGGAAAATGCAGCCATCTTAAGGAGGCTGGACTTTCAAAGCAGGACTTGTCCTACAGAGGATTGCTCCAGCCAGGTGCTGGCTTTTCAGAACACTTCTAGTGTCAAAATCCACGACTTCCTCCAAAAGCATGCTCAGCTGTACCCCCACATCCTGCTCCATCAGGAAGAACCCAGGTGCAATTACAACCCCTCTGCTCAGACAATTACAATCTATTACTTTCCCTTTATCAGAGCTCAGCTCAGAACACCCAAACCACTCCTGCTCACAGAAATCTCAATGCGCTCAAAGCGCATCCTCTCAGCAACGTGTATGGGTTTCTATTCAAGACTGTGTTTCTTTACTCAGCTGCTTGTCACAGCTGTCCAAGCCTGGGGAGGAGAAACCACTGAGGAAGCTCCAGCAGTAGCTGTTGGATCTCATGTGAAGAGCCAGAGCTGCAACACACACGTGGAATTGGAATCCTCTCCACCTTTAAGATACAAAGAACTCGCTCTTTGTGCCAGCTTAGCACGTTTCACTGTGCTGGCTCCCCAGATGTTACAGCGTGACTGCAGCACGGCGGCTGGAACTCACCTTTTTGAGGTACTCATGTCCACAGGCTCATCTCCCGTCTGCACCTCCACCTTAATGGTTGCTTTCACCTCGCCACCTTTTAACAACCCTTGCACTTTGCCAGCTCCAGGATCTGCTTTGATTTTCATGTCGCCTTCAGCGTTGATCTCTGTCCCCAACAGTCCTCTGTCCATCTTCAGTTTCTTGCTGTCCACATCGTTGTGCGGTACCTCACGTTCTAGCGCTCGTTTCTGGCTCCGTGTCCTGCATGCTTCCTCTGTCATTGTGAGGCTCTGGGGAGAGAGCAGACACAAACCAGTTCAACACACTGGGAAAGAGAGCAAAGTTGGACAAAACACCTTCATTTCAAACCGGGGCAAAGGACTGTGGTTACTGCAAAAGCAGCTCAGAAAGAGCAACGAAAGCGTTGCTGGTGTGCTCGAGTAGCCTATCTCCAACATCCATCTCAGGCTGAAGCTATTAAGCACCCAGAATCACTGTACTTACACTTCTTATGTTCAGCAAAAACAAACAAAAGCCAAACAAGAACGCACACAAGAACCTTGCTGAGCATCAGCTACCATCACCCACAGCCTGCACCAGAGCACAGGAGAACAGACAAACCCCCGCAGGAGAAGCCTGGCTCTCCACCAGAAGGCAGGAGGACTGTATGTATTTGCCTCCCATGCAAATCAAGGCAATTACAGAATGCCAGATTAGGATCAGGCGGGCCCGCTGCCATGCCTTTCTGAGGACCTCAGCCCGGCTCCAAGTTTCAGGAATCACACACTCTGGGGAGAAGGACCACCACACCCTGCGTGAGGAGACGCTTCCATCCTGCTGGAGCGCCTGCTGCCAGCACTAAGGCACTGCCATTGTGAGACTCAAGTTGAGACTTTCTCCCCTCCTGGGGAAGGAGCCAGGCTTTTCCAGGCGGAAGCGCCAGGCTCAGGGGAACCAGGCTTAACTCCTCGCCTGCCGGAGGGATGGGAAGTTCTGCTCCCGGCAGGCTCTGCCAGCCCGCACTCCGGTACCTGCGGCCACCCATCCATCCATCATCCATCCATGCACCCATCCATCCATCCCAGCGGATGCAGAGCTGAGTCAGGCTTTGATCCCATGACATCACTGGGCTCCACATGACCCTTCCCAGGATGCAGCCTGCCAGACAAAGCACTTTCCAGAAACCAGTCTGAGCCGGCGGCAGGCGACCTGCAGCGGGATCACCCGGTGCGGCCGGGCACCGCATCCCTCCTCCTTCTCCTCCTCCTCCTCCTCCTCACCCAGGGCTCCCCTCTGGCTGCCTGCGGACACGAGGGGGCACCCCAGGGCTGACCTGGGGTGGGATGGGGGGAGAGGGAACAGACACACACCCCCCCCCCCAATTAATTAATTAATTTTAACTGTTCCTCCCATCTCCAGTCTCTTTCCCCTCCTTTAAAAAGGGCTCCAGGCCTGAGGCCGCACTCCCCAGTGGAACAAAGTGTTTGCAGTGGGGTTTAGCAGTGAGAGATTAACATAATTACACAACATAATTAACCTCTGCTCACCCTTCACCCCACCCGCATCAGCATTATGTGACACTGTCATCTCACAGCAGCAGCCCCATGCCAGTGACCACAAGTTTCTCTGCATGCTCTTGGATGAAACAGGGGTGTTCTTGGGTGAAATAGGGGTGTTCCTGGATGAAACAGGGGTGTTCTTGGTTGAAATAGGGGTGTTCCTGGATGAAACAGGGGTGTTCTTGGATGAAACAGGGGTGTTCCTGGATGAAACAGGGGTGTTCCTGGATGAAACAGGGGTGTTCCTGGATGAAACAGGGGTGTTCTTTTAGGGGGGTCAATACAATAACGGCCAAAAGGAGCGTTTCACAGCAAGGGTCAATTCACGTTGGGGTTTATGGGGGTGAGCAGGCAGCACCCAGCCCAGGCAGGCAGCAGCACGGCGCAGCTCAGCAACAGCCCTGGGAGAGCAGCTTTTAACCACAGCAGCACCTCCGGTTGAGCATCTCCGCTGCCGTGCCGCTGCTCCCCCGAGCCCGGCCGGGAGCAGCCCATCTCCCTGCTGCCCAACACCAAAGCACGCTGGCACAAAGCAGGGCATCGCTGCCTTCCACACCCCGCCGTGCTGCTCCTCACCGGCAGGAGACCCCCCTCAGCCCTGCTCCGGGTTTCTCTGCGGGATCTTCCCATTCTCCAGCCTCGCAGGGCTGCGAAGCAGCAGCTCCAGCAGCAGGTGCTGATCCGAGAGCCGCAGCGAGCAGAGCAGCAGGCACACAGGCTCCAAACTTCAGCAACACTGACACGATGCTGGGTTTCTGCCCCTCTTTGGAGCGGGACAGGGAAGGGCACTACCTGGAACTGTATCGGGGTACTTCAGACATGGCACACCAAGCTGCCAGGCAGAGCTCTGCTGCATCTCGCTTACCTGGGTTCAATCCCAAGCAGTGGCAATGAGCTAAATCTCCTACTGGCACTAAGGTTTAAAACACAATCAATGCACTTCAAACCCTAATGTAAAACCAGGTCACACACAGCGAGTGCTTCTCGAGGTACCTGCTTTCTAGCTAAGCAAGCAGCTCACGTCGGAGTGATGGAGAGAGGCAGGCACCGAGCACCCCACTTGGAGCATTTCCAGGGGCAAACCCTTCGTACACAAACTCCTTACAAAGGTCAGGCTGAACAGATTAACAACCCCGATGAAAACACAGCGTGTACCTTCCGACAAAGCCCTCTCCTA
Organism: Agapornis roseicollis; assembly: GCA_002631895.1. NCBI lineage: Eukaryota > Metazoa > Chordata > Aves > Psittaciformes > Psittacidae > Agapornis > Agapornis roseicollis. Next base: position 62,918 of record NDXB01014631.1, read on the forward strand.
GGACAAATCCTCAAGGACATCACATCATGCACCCTGTGATTCCCTTCTGAACAGCCGCTTCTAACGCGCCACCGGCGCCTCCGCATCAGCCACCCACAACAAACCCCGGTTCCCTTTGCTGCCGCTGCCACAACTTCATTGCAAACCCAAATCCAGCCCAAGTTTTGTGCTCAGGATTCACAGCATCTTGTCCCGAGGATGCAGCACCTGGGGCCTGGGACTGCCGGAGAGAAGAGGGGTGATTTGTGACCCAGGGGAGCTGTTGGGAAGCTCCATGCTATGGGGAGACCTTGCAAGGGGACTGCCCTGCGAGTTCTGCAGCTCAATCTGAAGCCTGCAAGTGCAGGCTCAAGGTTTATTTATAAAGCCATGGAGAGATCTGGTTGCACAGCTCCCCAAGCACAGGAGCCATTAAACTGTACTTAGTGCGGATGAGCCCTAAACCCAAGGTCCTGCAGTTTAACCCTTTCAAGAAATGGTCCCAGGAAACAGTTTGCTGACACGGACACAGATGCTGAGAGACCTAAAGGAAAATTCCTGAGGGAAGGGGAGGACTAAGAGAAAGGATGAAACAATGAGGAGGATTTCCTCGAGGTGACTGCTCTGCCTCTTGTCAGGAGAGAAGACAAGAACTGGTAATGCCAGACTGATGGGAACCACCTGGGGTGATGGGCCCCATCTCCTGCAAGCCTGAGGGCACTGGATGCAGTTCAGGTGAGGCCCTGCAGGATCTATGTCCCACAGCACCCCAGACTACAACCCCCAGCCTCAAACAGCCTAACCTCAAGGTCTGTAGGAAGAGGTTAAACCCAGACGGGTGCCCTGGAAGAGAGGAGGAGGAAGAGGAGGAGTGCCCCCAGAGAGCCCTGCGCCAGCAAGGCCAGTGCCCTCCCCATGGAGGGGGCATGAGCAGCTCCCTGCAGCACAGAGGAGGTCAGAGGAACCCAAACCCACCTGGAACAAAGCTCTCTGGATGGCAAACCTGGCAAATGGCTGAATCCCCATCACCCGAGGAGGACCCCTCAGAGCCGTCACCACCACCAGGAAACAGCTCCTTGCCCATACCCACTGTGAGCAGCCCTGGAGCCTGCTGGGCTCCTGGAGATCACATCTGCACCACCCGATTCCATTAGGTAGGAATGAAGTCAGCCGGATGGGCCCGAAGATCCAGGCTGCTCCCAGGATAACACAACACTCCCGAAGCTGCTCCCCAAACCCTCACTTCTGCTTCTGCACCGTGAAGAGCAACACGAACCCATCGCCACCACGAGCTACGGCTCAGCTCCACTGCACCTCGAGCTTGGAAGCAGGAAGAGAACGCAAGGATTACACAGGGAATGTTAAGTCATAAGTGACAAGGAACGGCCCAGCTCAGCGCAGAGCACCCAGGATCTAAGCAGCGAACACTCAGCTCTAAGGGCTGTCCCTGTAACGGATTAACCAGCACCATCCATTCGAAAGGCACTTCAGGGTTCCATACAAAGCACTGCGCACTCCTCAGACCCAGGCCATGGCATTGGTCACCCCGGAGCCTTGGCAAGAAACCCTCGCCATGCAGCTCCACTGCCCTCTGAGCACACTGACAACAGGAAAAACCCCAACCTTGAGCTCCCAACCAAGTCATGCGAGCCTGGTAAACACTGTGCATGCTTCTGATGCCACCTGCATGCCTTCCATTGGGAAAAGGGTCAAAAGAGCTCTCCTGCCGTCTTCCAAACCTTTCTGCCCCCCAAAGAGCAGAGCAGCAAGACCAAGAGAACAAACCTGGTTTGGCTCAGGCAGTGTCTGCGGCAGCAGCGAGGTGCAGGACACCGGCACAAAGGGGATGCTGCAGGCAAACCCTCACAATGTTCCAGGTTACAGCTTGGGGAAGGAATTACTTTGTGCTCCTGGCTGCTGCAGATGTGAAGACAAACCCACATTGAAAAGCAGCAGCAACACCCTCTCCTTGCTGTTTGTGATGGTTGCTTCCACCCTTCCCCACATCACACCAAGTTACCCGTATCGCCTCCTGTCCCCTTCAGGACTGATCACTTCCTCATACAAACTCCAAGCAATTCCTTCAGGGAGAAGTGGTTCTGCCTTTCCCACTGGTTTGCACAACTTGGTACTGTGAAGTTCAAAGGGATGAAGTTAAAATGGCATCCTGATGCTGTGCTGGAGCCATCAGCAGTGCTGGGCAGCAGATCCGGGTCCAGCACAGACCATCTGCAGCAGGCTCAGAGCCCACGGCAGCCACACGAGCCTCACTCCTTTTGGTAGCCAAAAGCAAAGCTCAACAACCCTCATTCCCAGCATCATCTGGAAACTCTTACAGCAAAAGAGGGGGGGCAAGAAAGCTGAGGAATAAAAAAGCCAAGGCTCCAGAGGCAGAAATGGGGAGGTTCAGACACATCCAGTACCCCTCAGTGAGTGCTTCCTGAAGGGAGCTGATCACAGGCACGGTGGCAGTGAGCAGTGGCACAGACCCCACGAGCCCACCAGGGTGCAGGCCAGACAGGCACCTCACATCACCCCATGTCCCCTAGAAATTAACTCCTGCCAGCAGGATGCAAGCAGTTTCAATGGGAAGTCACTGCTTCACCTGAGCTCCATTTCCTGATACAGAATCATTAGGGTGGAAAGGACCTTAAGATCATTCATGCCATAACTGTTCCTGCCCCATAGACTCATTAATCATGAAGCCACAAGGGAAACGTCCTGGAAAAAGTCATTAAACTGTTACATATCCATGTGTGTGTGCCTGCACTGCAGTGGGCATGTGTACCCACATGGACCCACACGGACATGTGTACCCACATGTGCACTCACATGAGCATGTGCATAAACGTGCACACACAGAGAAGTTCACAACCTGATCACGTAGATATGTAACAAATTAAACCTGTAGAAAGCCAAAGAACCACATGTCATGGTTTTAAACCCTCAAACTAAAGCACCACCATGAGAACAGAGGTTATTTTGCAGGTAGTGCTGGGGAAAATCATCACTCCACACCTGGATTCAACCAGAACTCCATCCTGCCCCTGTGCAAGGCAGGGAGCAGCCGGAGGCAGGTGATGGATCTGCTCTCCCCATGCCACCAGGCTTGATGCAGCAGCACCAGCTGAGGAGCCATGGGGGTACCTGCTGCACCATGGCCATGGGGGGTACCTGCTGAATTGTGGCTATTGGGGGTGCCTGGTGCACTGCAGCCATTGGGGTACCTGCTGCACTGCAGCCATGGGGGTACCTGCTGCACCATGGCCATGGGGGGTACCTGCTGCACTGCAGCCATTTGGGGTACCTGCTGCGCTGAGGCCATTGGGGGGGTACCTGCTGCACTGCAGCCATGGGGGGTACCTGCTGCACCGTGGCCATGGGGGGTGCCTGCTGCACCGTGGCCATTTGGGGGTACCTGCTGCACTGCAGCCATGGGGGGTACCTGCTGCACTGTGGCTATGGGGGGTACCTGCTGCACTGCGGCCATTGGGGGGTACCTGCTGCACTGTGGTTATGGGGGATGCCTGCTGCACCGTGGCCATGGGGGGGTACCTGCTGCACTGCAGCCATTGGGGTGCCTGCTGCATTGTGACCATGGAGGGTGCCTGCTGCACTGCAGCCATTGGGGTGCCTGCTGCACCGTGGCTCACCAAGGGTTAACTCCTGCCATTTTGGTGCCATTCACGACATGTCCATTAAGGGTGTTACATAACAAAATGGCAGCTTTAACCCTTCCCTCCCCAAGCTCCCGCTGCTCTGTCCCCGCCCCAAGGGTGCTCGGGGGCCCTGCCCTGCCCCGGCGCCCTCGGGCCCATGGACAAGGAGCCCACACGAGTTTCCAGGGGGAAGCTGCCCGCTCGGCCCAGCCCAGCCCAGCATCGCTCCAGGGATGCCAGCCCAAGGCACAGGGTGCAGGCAAACATGGGGCACCTGGATCTGAGCCCTGACATCGCCACGGCTGCTCCTTCCGCACCTCCAGCCTGGCAGAACCTGCTCCTGTTTCCATGCGGGTGTCCAGACCCACACCGTGCCCGTGGCACAGCCCTTCCAGTGCAGGAGGAACCGACCCAGTCCGCACTGAGGCTGAGCAGCGTGAACTGCCCAGATACCCGTCTGCAGGCAGGCACTCACTGGAGCTGGGAGCAGCACAGCCCTGGAGTTCTCTATTTAAGCAGGAGCTGGCAGCTGAGGTCCCACTGAGCACTGTTTGTGTCCACTCACCTTAAACCCACCACTGCTTTACAGCCAAGCCTGGCTCCATGACCCAGCCCGAGCCCAGCGCTATCTGAGGGCTCTGTGTAACAAAGACAGAAGCATTCACAATCGGCCACCGAAAGCTGAATGAGCCCCACAGATGAGATTAAACACGGAGCTGTGCACGGAAAAGAGCCGTTGTCTCTGAAAAGCAACCCAGCACTTGCTCCATTTCCATCACAACTCCACAAGTGCTCGCCACGAGAAGGAAACACCACAAAGAACCAAAACCCAGCAGCCAAAGGCAGCTGCTTCTCTCCCCAGTACCTTTTAGCAGTGCTTTACTGGGAGGACGCAGCCCGAAGCTGAGCCCTGGCTCCTCAGCCCTGCCACAGGGACGCGATTCCCGGCGCTGCTCCCAGCTTTCCGCATGCTCTGGGATCAGGAATGAGCGGCCTGGGTCAGGATGCAGTTGGGTCCCTGACACCAGTGCCTTGGGGAGGGGGGGTGTTCAACCACCCTCATGGGAGGGAGCCAAAGGATTCAGTCAAAGGCTTTTGGATAAAAGCCACCAGCTATGACCAGAACCTTCACTGTGGTGAGAAAGACTCCACTTTCCTTCAGGTATGGATTCCCCAGGCACATTGACCCTCCCAGACAGCGATCCCTTAGTGCCAAACTGCTCAGCCAGTGTCCAGCTTGACTCCACAACCTCCCACTTCAAGGCCTACAGCTTGATTCCAGCTTCTATTGGATGGGAAGAGATTTCAATGGTAAAGGACATAAACTGCAATCAGATCCTCAGCCCTTCTCCCATCTCTTCCCTATTTAATGTATGCTTCTTATAAGAGGAGGGATCTAGGTTGGTTCATTGATTTCAATGCACCAGCAGCAAAATTAGCATCTTTAAACCCTCAGTCACAACACCAATCAGCTTTCCCAGCACCACATGCTGGGCATACTCTAATCCAGGCAATTCCTTGGGTTTTCTGCATTTGGGAAATTTAAGGGAGGCTTCTCCAGGCACCAGGTGCTGCCCGGTGCATTCCCACCTTCAAGCCAACATAAATCATGTCACAGAGCCACAGAGAGGGAATTGGTGTGAGTGGATCCAAGGGACAAGGCACCAAAAGAAAGCTCTGAACAACTGAATGGTCTCATTTCCCAAAGCCAGATCCTAGGTCTTCTAAAGAGAACTCAAAGATGAAGTGAACTCTGAGGTGCCTTGCTTTGGATGCTGCTTCCAGCCACTGCATAAGGATCAGTTCACCCCGAGCTCTGCCTCAGGTTTTATGGATCTGTTTTTGCCCAGGAACTCCTGGGCAGGAAGCCTGGCAATGACTGTGTCTGGGCTCTGCATTACTCAAAAGCAGGGAGATTCCTCAGTGCAGGAGCCCATAGGTACCAGGTGTGATTTGGGTACAAAATGCAGTATTTGGAGACCAAGTTGAATTGGCAGAATAGGATCCTCTGTAACTGGTTTATGTAAGGTGGTTGATGGTGATAACCCACTGAACATGGGAAACTGCCACCACCCTGCTCAAGACACGTACACGGGATGCTCTGTGCTGCTCTCAGTGGTTCCCTGGTTTCATTTGGCCTTCTGGGCTCACCAAACATGGTCCTCCTTTACAAGATCCGGGCACATCCTCCCTAAAGAGCCAAACCCCATCAGTGGTGCTCCCGGCTGCCTCCTTTGACAGCAGAGCAGCAGCAGTACACACAGGGCAGAGGATGAGGAGAGCTTTCCTTGAGCTGAGCACTGCCGGAGCTCCAGGCTCCCTGCAGGCCTGGCATTGCCATACCCAGGCTCTTTATCCGGGGGTTGCACAAACGACCAAAGCACAGGGAAAGCCTCAAGGGAGGGGGTTCGGTGCCTTTGCTTTTGCTTCTCCTGCTTGAGACCAACGGGACTGCAGCTGCCCTGGCTGCCCAGCGAGGAGGGGTGAAACCTCCCTGCCCCTTACAGCAGAGAGCCCAAACCTACTCTGGAGCGTGCATTAAGGGCTAAGTGAAAGGTGCCTTTTGGTGCAGGCACAGGAACCAAGTCCTGACCCAGCTGAGCCTGGACAAAGCAGGGGCTGGCGGTGCAAAAGAGCAGGAGCCAGATGCACCCTCCCCATGGGCAGTATTAGACACTTGTCCCCATTGCATTCCCAGCTCCTTCCTACCTGTCAGTGAAGTTCATGGGTTCCAGGTGGGATCCTGACCAGGCCGGCTGGAAAGTGTCTGGAGCGAGGATCCTGCGGGAGAGAAGAGGGGTCAGTGCAGCCAGGACAGGCACCACCATCACCCTTTGGCACTGGGACCCGTGTGGAACATCGCATCCTAGGATTTTAAGGAAAGGAACTGCATTGTGTCCGGATGCTTTTGGGTTTAAAGCGAAAAGCACACACAAGAGTATGCTAAAGGTACTGCTGTTCTTACTCGCTTTAGTCCTTGCTTCTTGTGTTAACAGCCCAAGAGGAAACCAACTTCTTCTTGCTATCTTGGGTTTGTCCCAGACATCTGCTGGAACCAGCATTCCCATTTCCCACCAGCAGTTTCCCCTCGAGACCTACAAGACCCGTTCCTGATCCCACATCACTGTTCCCTGCACAGGCTTCCACGGGCAGAGAAAGAGGGAAGCAACTCCTTGGGAAAGATTTTGTCTTGGAGGACACCACCGAAAGCGCCAGAACCAGCCTCAGGTGCCCCTGCTGCTTGCTGCAGAGGAGGTTCTGCCCGTCACTGCTCGCTCCTGCTTTACAAGACCCCCTTTCCGAGCCGGGCCTGGCAGCGGGGGCCATCCCAACCTCCCCTCTTCCTATGGCCCACGGAGGGAGGACGCTCTTTGCCACCCCAGCCATTACCTGCACCAGCAGCACCGCGACGGGAGCAGCTGGGGCAGCCCTGGCCGCAGCAGTGGGTGCTGCGGGGCGGGGGCACAGCCGTTGATGCTCACTGTTGCTAAGACACCTCCCTGGAACCCGGGCTCTTGTTTCTTCCCTCCCTCCTCCCAACCGTGCCCAGCTCTTTCCTCCTGCCCACAAGGCAGGATGGGAGCTCCATAGGCTCTGGGCCTCCTCTCTGCATGGAGGAGAAGGGCTGTGAAGGGTCCCCCCCAGCCCAGCACCAAACTCCAGCGCTCCACTCATCCCAAAGGACTGGGCCACGTTCTCCCTCTTTGACTGGTTTTAAGCACCCCAAAAGGTTCCAACAGGTTACACGCTACCAGAGTGCACGGAGAGAAACTTAATGGATCGACAACTGTATTCTAGTCCCTGCTTAGCTATCTAAAGGGCAGGTCTTGCTAATTATAGCTCATCCTATTAGTCCAATGCTTTTCTAATTAGAAGCCCATTGAAAACCATTGCAAGAGCTACACCATGGTCTTCAGCAGTGCTGTAAAACCTGACACAGGGCAGTATTTCCATGCTGCTCCTCGAGCATCTGGCCTGGACATGAACAAACCCTTCTTCATGGCTAAAGATGAGGAAAAGCACCAGAGAGAGGACAGGCCCTGTACCGGGTCGTGACAACCCCGAGAGCACAGCCACGGGGCCTGGGAGCGGGGCCACTGCTGGGGACAGGGAGCTAAAGAGAGGAAGAAAGAAAGGGAATCGTTCTGCCGGGTGGATCCTTGCTAACGGGACTGGTAAAGGTCACAGTGGGAGAGGGGGATCCTCTGCTCCGCTGGGAGGGTGGAAGGGGACAGAGGGAGCCTCTTCCCGATGGGACGCGGGCATGGCCTGAGCCCGGCAGCACCTCCCATCCCAGCGCTCCCGTGCTTTGGGGGGTCGGCAGCACCGCCCCATCCGAGGCGCTCCGGGCGCAGGAAGCTGAAGGCACCGGGATGCGTTTCCAGCCCTGGCCAGGCTCCATTCCCAAGGAGCCGCAGCTCCCAACTCCCAGAGTGCTCCTGGCACCCGACGAAAATAGTTTTCCTCTGGTGAGGACACCACAGGAGCTGTTTAACCCCTGCAGCACCGCAGGACCAGCGCCACAACCACCCGCACCCAGCCCACTGGTCCCACTGGAGCACAGCAGAGCCACGGCACTGGGAGGCCTGAGGAATCCTGGGCAGGGAAACTCTGCCCGAGGAGCTGCTCTAAGCTTTGACTGCGCTGCCCCAGCAGAAGCGAGTGCAAGGGCAGTGATTTAACCTGCCCGAACAGGGGAGCCTGAGCTGAGCTCTGAGGCAGAAGCTGTTCCCTGTGAGGGTGCTGAGGCGCTGGCACAGGGTGATGGCCCAGAGAAGCTGTGGCTGCCCCATCCCTGGCAGTGCTCAAGGCCAGGTTGGACACAGCACAGNTCTGAGGCAGAAGCTGTTCCCTGTGAGGGTGCTGAGGCGCTGGCACAGGGTGATGGCCCAGAGAAGCTGTGGCTGCCCCATCCCTGGCAGTGCTCAAGGCCAGGTTGGACACAGGGGCTTGGAGCAAGCTGCTCCAGTAGAAGGGGTCCCTGCCCATGGCAGGGGTTGGAGCTGGAGGAGCTTTAAGGTCCCTTCAACCCAAACCAGGCTGGGATCCTATGGATCCGCTTCATTTCAGAACCATGGCTCTTACCCTGATACTGCAACTTTTTAAGCCACCAGAAGGGAAATGTTCAAGAAATGAGGGACATTGAAGAGCATCTCCTGCTACCCCCCAACAGAGCCCAGATCCAGCTGCTCAGAGCCAACTTTGTCACTGCTGGAGTTCTGATGGTGAAGGGCGCAGGTTGTGACCCTGGGATCACATCTTTTAGCAACGTTACTGAATCCCATCAACAGCACCCAGAGAAATCACAATCCCACAGAAACCCAGAGAAAGATTTAGCCCCAAATGAGGGTTCCAAACCATTACATTTGCAGAATAAGACAGGCTGCGGATTCTCTAAGAAGATTAAGGCTTAAAGACCATGTCCCAGGTACCAGAGCTTGGCAGTTCTGCTGTAATTCCCTCCTCAACCAACCGAGATAAGGAAACTCCTGGACTTCCTGGAAGGTGAATGGAGTGGTCAGCAGAAAAGGGGCACAGGACTCCCCTCCTGGGCCATCAATAGCACTTACATTACAGCCTTCAAGCAGTGCTGTGTTACTGGGCAGGGGTGCCAGGGGCTGCAGTAACCCTTTGGTCAAGCTGCTCCATAGATGGGGAGAGCATCGCTTGAGGAACAGCAGGAAGTCAGATACAGGAAAAGCGCTTCCCGGTAGCAGCTGCTTTCCCAGCACATCCTCCTTTTGGAGAAGGTTTATTTCCCAGCATTTACTCACTACTGGATGTCAGGGGCTGCCAAATCCTATGGAAGTGCCTTCCAAGGGAATTGCTTCTGGATCTGGGAGAGACTGATGTACTCAGGGTGCCAGCTGCAAAGCGCTCCATACGGATCCTGAGGCTACTTCAGCAGAGCTCCAGTTCTGCCTTACTCTGCCCTCTCCAATTCTGCCACTCACATCCCCCAGCGTGCAGGAAAACAGGGAATCCTGGGGTAAACAGTCCCCACAAAATCCAGGCGGAGGCTTTGGAAACATGCAGCTCTAATCTAATCTCCTGCAGTCAAAACTGGCTGCTTCCAGACCAAAGTGCAAGTGTATTTTGACTTCTCTCCCTCCTTAGCCTGAAGTATCTCAGTTATTACATTACCAAGCTCCTTCCTCGCTCCCCAAACAACCCCCTTGATCCACCTGTGCCTTTCCTGACGGTGCCAAGTGCAGGACGCAAAGACCCAGAGGTTCCAGTAACGCAGCTTGAAAGAAACCCCAACCCCAGCTGCACTTTTCCCTCTTCCAGGGAATTTTGCCATTCAAGCCCTTGCAAACCTGGCTCCCTGTAACTAGGGCCTAGGCACTGCTTCCCAGCACCCCAGCAACCACAACAGGGTTGAGAGATGCTGCATGGTGAACGCAACGCTGAGCCCAGGGCAGCACCTCGCTGTGCATCAGGCAGGCTCCGAGCACTCACATCATGCTCCTGCACAGGGACACCCATGAGTGCCTGGGGCTGCACGGCTCCAGCCTGGAGCAGACACAAGCACACAGCCTGCTGCCTCTAACACAGTTTATGGCCTCAGAAAGGGTAGAGGGGGACAGGGTCCTCAGCAGAGCTCTCACAACCACAGTTATGCCTCAACAAGTCCACAGGAAATAGCTCTGAACACCTGAGTTTCATCAAGGTAAGAACAACACACCCCGAAAGGTGACAGTTCCAGACAAAGAACCTTAGAGCAACCTTCTGGGTAGAGCAGCTTCGTTTCCTGGTGGGCTGGGGAGCTGTAGGCCCTTATCCAGAAGCACTAACATATGGCATGTCTTGAAGGAGCAAAGAGCTAAAAGAGGGAATCAGGGAAGTCTGGGAGTGAAACAGGGAGAAGAAAGATCCTGTTTGTGTCATTAATTGTGCACTGAGGAATTAAAACCGAACCAGGAGCTAAGAAATGCGGTGAATCCCCCGACCACGAGGCTGCATTGGAGCCAGGTCCCAACCATTCCATACATCTGGTCTGCACCCATCCAAGTTCATCTTCATCAGGACTGCACAGGTCACTGAAGCAGAACCTTTGCAAGAGGCTGAGTGCAGGAACAGCACCAACCACCCGAGTGCCAGGAGCAGCAGCGAGAGGAGGAACGGGAACATCCTCTGGTAACAGGAGAGACTTTGAGACCAAGAGGGCTCGGTTTGGGGTTCTTCGCATTCCACCAGCACGCTTGGAACTACAGTTCAGTTACTGCAGTGAGCGTGAAGGGCTCCATCACTCCAATACTCCCCATCCAGATCAATTCAGATCAACCCCATGGGCTCTGCACCCCCAAAACGCTTTGAGAGGCCAAACCCTGCCCAGCTCCCTCCATCCCCAGCAAGTGGTTGCAGCGAGCTGGCTTTAATCAGCTGCAATCCCATCCCCGATGGTGCCAGTCTCTGTGGTTGTTGGATAAACATGTTTTTCAAGAACTGGGATGACTCCGCTCTGGTTTTCAGCTGCAGAGGCTGTTTCTGGCAGGGGAAGGGGGTGTCTCCCCTCTATGCAAAGAGCCTGAGCAATGAAACGCAGGTGCAGAACCGCTTGGCAGACTGGGGAACAGGGGAAGAGGGATGCGTGCATGGATTTATCCCCTCCTTCACCCAGTGCCCAACAAGCCTAAGGAAGAAGACTGGAAAGTTCTGGGTCTCTCATTAGGAGAGATGGAGACTGAAGCAAGAGGCATCAGGACTGGAAGCACAGGAGGAACTCGGGGTTCCACGCTGCTCCAAGGACACGTTCCTCAGCTCAGCAGCAGCAGCACGGGAAGAACCCACACGGGAATAACTTCAGCTTCCCCAGCTCTGTGAATTCCAGACCTGGCCGAGGGTGTGCGTGGGGAATGACACTGCTCAGAGCCCCAAATAAGGGAATGAGCCAGCAGCCTGGCACAGCCCCAGGCCCACACCTATTTACAGAGCACAGCCACCAGCAGGAGCGCAGACCGGAGCCTCACACACAGGCAGATGTGGGTGCACACATCCCCTACCTGAGTCCAAAAGGGAGCCCTGGCACCCCAAGCACGGCTGTCCTGAAAGCAGGAACACTGTAGGGCTCATCTGCAGCCCCCCGGTCCTGGGGTGGGAAGAGGAAAGGCAGCCATGAGATCGAGGGGGGACTGAACAAGGTAACAGACGTGGAAGAGTCCCTCGAGCCAGAACAGGCAAAGGGATGCTGAGGATGGGGGAAATTCAGACTCAAGATTATTGCAGTGGCTTCACGTAAAGCAACATCTGACTCGCACAAAAACGAAGGCATTTTGGGTAGAAAACAACCCAGGGTGTCACAACTCCACCAGCAAAGAGATCTCCTTATCAAGTTTGTGTATCTAAATGTCCCGAGGGATCAATAACATGCGCAATATTCAGATGAGTTCTTTAATTACCTCTCTGCTCTTCATCATCATAATTCTCAGGCTCCACACAGGAGTAAGTCGCCCATCAGGTCTCAACCGACAGGATTCACACGCTGTTGTTCCCAAACTGCTTGTTAAAGCATCACCTTCAGGTTTACAGTCTCTGGTGCAGTCCAAGGAATCCCTACACCCCTC
>NDXB01014632.1:0-25205 GCA_002631895.1 Agapornis roseicollis
TCAAAACACAGCTACTAAAGAGAAGAAAAACTGACTGCAACTGCTGAACCCAGGACACCCCCTGTACACATTTTGAAACCCCTGCTGATGAGACCCTGCATTGTTGATTTCTCAACAAAAGCTACTAATTCTGTGAGCAGTGGAAGTAGCGAAATTCAGTTGCTGATAAAATGTATGAGATATCTGTGTGTGTGGTTGATTGACTATGGTGCCTTACAAGGTGCATTCCCTGATGGACACTTTTCCATTGCTGAGGCATTCTGAAACTTGTTCTCTCTTTCAGGAGCTCCCCATAATACAAACATTTCAAAGTTCTCTGTCACCTTGCAGGAAATTAGTTATCTCTGAGATCCCTTGGCCTTCAAAGTCAGTGGACATGGTGAAAAAGTTCAAAATTTAGGTTGAAAAAGTTGACAGAGATGCAGAAAACACTCTCTCATAAGCCTTGCTTATGAGAAGCACGGAAGCAAAAGATACTTCAAGAGCAACTTCACAGATCTCTGTTAGCACCATCATCTTCCAAATTCCCATTGAAGAGTGTGAATGAAGTTATTTAAACTGTAATATATATTAAGTGGGAAGCATAACTGTAATCACTCAAGAAGTAGCTTTCTGAAATTAGCATTTTTTTCAAAACTGAATGCAAATTGTGCACTCAGTAGAATAAAAAGCATAACTATGACTTGTATATATATACTTCTAGTGGCTTAACGAGCAGGAGTGAGCCTAATTTTTCCTTAATGAGAACTTTCCAAAGGCAAAATCTAATCATAGAATTGAGGTTTTGTGCCAGTATGAAGGTTTAGCATTAAACTTGAGCAATGGGCTGCAGAAGCTATCTTAGATTATTTCTACTATTCACAGTCATAGAGTGGTTTGGGTTGGAAGGGACCAGTTCCAGCCCCCTACCATGGGCAGGGACACCTTCTACTAGAGCAGGTTGCTCCAAGACCCATCTAACCTGGCCTTGAACACTGCCAGAGATGGGGTATACTGCTTCACCCAGTTTTAATTCTTTTTTTATGGCACAGAAAACATTTTCCAGCAATTTAAAAAGACTTAACTGTTATCTGTGCATTTCACTTCTTCCTATCTTCAACCAAACTAACATTCTAAGTATTTTCTGCATGTTAATCACTAGTTTCTTGGTTTTAGCATACCTTCTTATGTCTCACATTTGCACCTCCAGATGGTTCTCATTCTTTTAGAAGTATTCCCCCATATGCACAAAAGGCTCTGAGTTCTGCTACTAAAATAGCACTAATTCTTTAACACCCCATTCCTGATTTTCAGTCCTTAAGTATCTTCCTTCCTTTGTCTACAGGCACAGAAATGAGCTAGAATGAATATCTATGTCTGACTCCCCCAAGGATCCTTTCTTCCTTTTCAGAAGCATAAAGCCCTACATAAATAATCTGGGTTTAGATCCATGGCAAGACATAAATGTGAAAATGCAGTGTCAGGTTGCATACGGACAATTGTAAGAACTTTGCCAAAGTCCACATAGACACATGGAATAATAGAGACAGATATTTGACCTATGTCTAAGGCACTACCTTCCAGGAAAACAGCAACATGACAGGATCAACCAAGAATTTAAGCAATGAAGGGAAACCATAATAAATAGGCCATTTTTACACTTCAGCTCTGCCACACCTGATGCACTAAGAAACTGAAGCAAATAGAATGGATTGATGTTCAATAGCTACCTATCAAAAAAAAAAGACAACTATTTCTTTAATTGGTATTTCATTAGTTGTGCTGCATACAATTATGTAATAAAATATGAAATGATACATAATTCAAAATCATCATTTAAAGATCTATTACATAGTTTCTTCTACAACAGCTATTAATCTTCAGACAGCTCCTATGAAGATTTACTGCATTAAATCACATGAGGGAAGAGGGAGCAATTCTGATTTACATTAAAATAGAGAGAAATGAAACAGCTCTGACATTTACCCAAGTACCCAAGTTATCCTCAGGTACTTGGGCTCATCTCTCATTTCGGTGATTAAGTTGTTCAGAGAAAAACAGCTCCTATACGTCATATACAGATTAGTCTGCTTCTCGTCAAGCGAGCTCTCTGTCAAACCTTTCTGATGTCCCAAGCTAATGTGTATTTTATAACGTATGATTGTTGTGTTAGCTTGGAAACATGGCAGGAAAAGGCACAAGAGAAATATATCCTTCAAATAAAGGTAAAAATACCTGAACAAATATCACATTAATAATGTCATTCAGGTGTAATTCAAATAAGGTTAACAACAGAATCATACTGGTTTGAGGGAGAAAGAAAGGAGCCATGCAATTCCTTTGACACTGTACAATGTTCAGATAATGTTACCTATTTGCCCATTTCTGCATACACATGCATTTTATAGTTAGAGAGCTTCTAATTTATTGTACATGAGGTAAGATTTTAATAGTAATTTCTACTTTGCTACATAGGATAAAAACAAATATATTTCTATACACGCTGTTCTTCCCAAAACTGGGAAATTACTTGTACAGACGGGGAGGGAACAAGATGTGCAATGTGTTTTGCACTTGTAGCACTGTGTACTTTTATTTACACAAAATGCAAAGGCCTAGCATTAATTTCTATTTAGCCGGATACAAATTTAAAGGAAAGTTGAGGTCTGCTAAAAATGAATGTAAGTAATTTCATTCTCACTTAAAATTAACTTTAGAGTAGTGACTGAACTAAAGCCTTTACACTTTTTAGACTTCCACTGCTCTTGCAATCAGGAAAGCAAGCAACAACAAGAAAGATCTTGTTAACTTCTTCTGAGTAAAGACAACCTTCAATCACTCTAATTCAGGAGGCACTTCAAAAGTCTCTAATCCAGGTGCTTTCCTTTCACCTTCAGTACTGTACTTCCAAATTACAAGTAAATTTGCACATTCACTTACGGCCACAACTAGCGCTTCTTAAATCAATACAAAGATACGCTCAAAGTAATTTAACTTTTTACTGCTTAACATGAAAATTTAGAGTCCTCATATAAAATTTAAACCTGAACAGGAACTGTGAAATAAGAAGCTCTGTAATCCTTTCACTGAACATGTTACAAAACTGAATCCTAGAGCCTGTAAGTACAAACTTCAACATCTAATAATGTCCAAAAACTCAAGAGGAGCTTTGCATTTCTTCACAAAGATTTAAATTTTTGGCAACCTTTTCTGAAGAAGAATTATACCTTTCTTGACAAATACAGAAGGGTTAAAGTAGCTTTGCGTATACACAATGAAAACATTTTCAAATGTTTTAGATCAATAAGAAATTGTTGTTGAAAAAGACACATTTATTGTATCTTTTAACAGCATTACTATAATGAAAAAATCTTTAATTACCTAGAAATTGTAGAGCTATTCCTCAGCTCAGACATTCCTCCTTCCCATCTTTCAAATTCTTACTCAAGATAGGAATCTGGTATGGCTCCATAGAGGTCAGGAAAGCCTTGGATGAAGACCTGTGGCTCTCACGTGGATACAGGCAATAAAAGCTATATGACTGGCAAAGCATGAAAATTCAAACAAGAACTGGCATCGGTTGCATACTTCACTTTAGAACAGTGAGCAATCCACAGAAAACATCTGCCACAGGAAAACTAAATAAACCCAATTCACAACAACGGCAGTTGAATTACAAACTGCAGAGGCATTCTTTAAATGCAGAGTTAGGAAGAGAAGTGAGCCTCTCCCACTACAAACAGTGCGTGTCTGTGGTTTATCATTTCAGCTAAACCAATACCCATTTAAGGTGTCCTATCAAACACTTACCTTCAAATTAAATGTATTTTATCTATATATAATAAAATAAGGTTGATATACAGTGTCTGACAAAAAACACTTTATCTACAGATTCTGATAGACAGCAAATCAAAATAATTCAAGCAACAAAATGTACTTTCTAGAAATAGCTTATTTCACTGTGTAGGATAAACGTATTTTGAGGAAGGATTACATTTTGTTTGGCAATTTATTTTATTGACAAAGAGTATTTCATCAGATATTGCTGCACATTTTGTGGACAAATGCATGTTGTCAAATACACTATTTCGTTTGGTGAAGGAAAAGTATTTTTCCACAGATTCTAAAGTTCTCTGGAGAGCACAGTAGATCCCACACAGCAGTAGGTTCTATGGAGAAGGTGTTTGTACTATAAATTTGTTAGAAATGGTACAACTATTTTAAATAAGTACTCGGTATCTGTAATATACAATAACAAATGGCTTTTAGCATTGTTATGTGTGTGTGATCTGTCACAGTAATGAATTATTGTAAGATTAGAAACCAAACCAGAACAAAGTCTGTGTAACTGTGGGTTCTGTAATCCAAATTTATGCTGTAGGTTCACTGAAAACCTACCTCAGCTCAAAGTAAGTACGAGGTCTGAGAGTGGTAACTGCCAAGCATTTTAAGACGATTATTTTTCATTTCTTTCCTCCAAAATAATGTCCTTTTATTTAGAATGAGCACCAATATGGAGGCAATGATTTCTTAAAATCCAGGAAACACTGAGACAGCTAACACCAAGGGAAATCTTGACTTTCAGTGAAGGGTAAAGTAGGAAGAAGCAACAAAAAAATCCCTTTCATATCTGAAATGGCTGGATAGTCAGCAGAGGAGACATCAGGTAACTGATGTTTCTGCTCTTCTTACCTCAAACCAGCTTATTCTTTTTCCACCTTTTAGTCATAAACTTTCAGGCACTCCTAACAGAACTAGGGCTTACTGCAAAGTCCCATATTGATGACTGTATCAGTTCTTCAAGTAGCACAGCATTTCCCCACTGCCTGATCTGCAGCTATCATGAAAGAATTTCCACCAACCCCCTTCCAAGAAAGGCCTCCTATTTCAACAGTTCAACTAGAAGAGAGTCAGGAGCTAACCTAATGAACTGTACATGAGAGTCAACATAAAACGCATGATCACATATGCTCCTAATTATATTTAGAGATGATGACACTGGCAGTAGGATTTCAAGTATTTATCTACTCTTGCTTTGCAGGATCAATATTTGTTTCACCTGGAATAAACTCAACACTTTGTAGGAACAACCATACGTTAGCCGCCAGCATCAGGCAGAAGACACTGCCTACGGAGCAGCAGACACCCATTGTGGCAGCCTGCGATGCCTCCCTGCCTACACAGCAAGGCAGCAGGGTTTGGTACTTCTGCAAGGCTCATCCCTGCCACCTGTCAATTTTCATAATGCTGTCCCTGAGCCCAGCTGGTGAAAGTCTTCCCTACTGAGGTCCTCCTGCCCATCCACAAAAGCTACAGTATGAGGAATAGAGCTTATCTTCACTAAAACTTGGCCTCTCCCCTCCCAGCCTTGCCCAATCCATCTTTCTTCACCTGTCTACAGCAGCCTTATCCCCGAGGAGCTTTGTCAACCAGCTCCACCTTCAGCATACAGTGCATGCACTTACTAAGTAATCAGGAAAGGTCTCATGTTTATATTTTGGACTACTCTGCACATCTAACTTGAATGCAGATGGCTCCCCTATCACTTTAGCAAAACCTAGAGGGGAAGTACGTCCTGCTGTCTAAAACTCCCAGTGAAATGGCATTTGGGCAGCCTTCCCGTCTGTCTGATGTGCTAGCCAGTTAAAAGGATTACAGTCATAGTTTACTGCTTGCTGCTTCACCCAGCTTATCAGTTCCTTCATGGAGGAAGTTCTCAGTGTTCTTGGCCCTCATACATGCTCCAGATGGTTCTTTGGTAAAGCTTCTCAAAACCATTTTTGCCACCTACATGTGCCAGAAGTAGTCTCATGCAGAATTATTATCTTCAGGGTTGGTGCGAGAAAGCATAAGGGAGAGTACAAACAAGATGAAAGGTTGGAGCACTGCAGTAATCTTTTTCCTTCTCTAATTCAAAGTTCTGCTGGTTCTTGGAGTAAAATTCAAGTCAAAGGCTTTATTTCCTTCTTCCTGCTGTACACCTACTATAATCAGAGCGTACTACAAGCAATAAGAGAATGTGTCCCCACAAACAAAACAAATTAAAAAAAGAAGAAAGAGAAAAGCACAAGACACGCACTCTCTAAAAGCCTCCAAGACAATTTATTGTGTGGCTTCAGTGTACAGAAGCCCTCAAATTAAAACTTCATATTGAAATTTGTAAAATGCTTCACATTGCTATTCGTTTCACTGTAAAAAGGAAATCAAATTGTCAAGCACTTGTAGCCCTTCAGTCAAACCACACTTACTGATTGCCTTCTTAAGCTTGACATGTTTGCAAGTAATTTCAAATCTACAATCATGATCTTTCCAGGGACTGAGGTCAGGCTGGCCATCATGTACAAAAAGCATTAAATTAGCCTTTTATCTGTCTGGCTGCACTGCTTCTCAAACTAATATTGCACACACACGTCTGGAATCAGACTCTGCTTGCGAAGAGCAAGGCAAAACTGGCATTGGATAATTCATCTTTCCATAGGGTCATCAAAGTTTTCTCCCCATGGACCTATGAACACCTTGAAACTCCTTTTGTCAACGAACACACACTTCTGTAAGACCCCTCCTTGTTACTCTTGCTAGCCCTTGCTAGTTTAGCTCCAGGTGAGCTTAAGCCTTCTCAGTCTCACCATCTGAATATCTCCCCACACCCCAAACACTGTCACTGACCTCCATGTGATGGCCTAACTAGGCAAACACTATCAAGAAGCAGTTTCCATTTTCCTGCACTAGTTTTCAGGCACGTATGCAGATCCATCCACACACAGTTAGCTCTAAATGGCAGACACTCAAGGCTATGGTAGTAGCAAAGGTCCTTCCCTCTCAACACTACAAAGGAAAGTGTGTTTCTCTTGGCTGAGATTAGTTCATGGACAGATCCAGCAGTCCTCCCTCATTTGTTTCTAAATCACACTTACATGTGTCGATTTCTCATGATTTAGGAATGCACTCTTGGCCATACGGGTGAAGATTACAGATCAGTAAGCCCTTTTGAAAACTAATAACAGCTTATAATTTGGTTATCAATATCTCCAGAAAAAAAAGTACAGTAATCTGAGAAAGAGCCTCACTATAAACCAAAGTCAGTATTTTGAATAAATTATGCTGTTCCATATTGTAGATTGACATACAAAAATACATATTTGTAAGGCCATGCATATTTAGTTCTCTGTCTTCAAGGCAAACCTGTTCTCTTACTTGCTTTGAAGTTGCAGATTAATAAAACATAAGGTGCAACAACAATCCACACATTTAAACTAAGTACCTCCTAAATAAACCACAAACAGTCAAGCTCACTCTTGCCTCTGTCACACAGAAAAATCACACAATGAATGCATTATAAGAGCTGATGGATTATAGCTCACCTAACCAGCACAGGTTAACTAGATAGCTATATTTCAATTAAAGAAAAAAGCCAATTGTTGCATGCCTTATTATCATACTAAAACATCTTGGCAACAATTAATAGCTACCCAATTCATAGAAATTGCTTTCATTATTTTTGAAGCAGCTACTTTCTTTGAATGTAATGACTAAGAGAAAAGAAACAGATGTTTCTGTTGCTAAGGAGATTGGATGAAAAAAGAGATAAAGCAAATATTTAGAATATTTTTTAAAGGGAAAATTCCTTCCACTTGGATTTAACTACTTGCTTTATAATCAGCAGCACAGCCAGCTATCACATAACAAAACACCAGCGTGTTTCTTGTTTTGCATTGTGATTGTTCTACTGCAATATATTCTGCATATTTATTCTGGGACAACATAGCATAACAAATGAAGATGCCTAGACACATACACCAGCATCTCTATGACTTGAGTAGCTGCAGATGCTCATTGTCAAAAGGGGATATCTGCATAATAAGCTAGATTTTTGCTCAAGTGAGGGAAACCTGAACTGTCCATGAAATTTGTCACATTACAGTTATGGCACAGCTAAAATTAAAAATAACCAGAAAGAAGCAATCTTGTAAAATTAAAAATCTCTCTACCAGTGGGCAGATTGTTTTACTGTACATGTCCACTTTGCTGTAATTAACCTTGTGTGGTACAAGCACAGACCAGATTGCCAGGGTGTATAGCTAGGTCATAACCAAGCTAGGTCAGTGAAGACCTGAATGAAGTAAAGCTGCCTTTGCTGCACATGCTCAAAAAGGCAAGGTTATACTCACCTGCCAGTAACACAGGTGAGCAGGACTTAGGTAAATAAAAGAAATAAAAACAAAATTAAAATAAATTAAAATAAATTAAATTAAAATAAAATAAAATAAAATCCAGTTATATTGAATTTATTATATGAAAAATTATTCTGCTAAAACACGTCAGTTGGATGTTAGGTAAATTCCGGTTTTCTATAGGAGATCATGGAAGGTGATGGTACAGTCATACTGTTTTTCCATTTCAGGTCACTGTAAATGGACTAACGTTATGAGAAATGTGATGGAAATGACAGACTTGTATAAGGCACAATGAAACCAAGAATAAACAGTAGCTTGAAAGCAATAGCAAACCGCAACCTTCCCTGCATGCAACTTAAAATTTAAAGAGAAATGAAGAACAAAGATTATTTGTGCTACAAATCATCTTGCTTCATATACCTACTGGAATTGCAACACGGCTACAGTGCAGCATAATCTTGTCACTCTCCAATGCCCCACTAACATGTTATTCTCCTGCATTATTAGCACTTTTGGAGAACTCCCTATTACGCAAAATTGATTTATTATTGCAAGGTATCTTGTTCTAATATCTCCTTTCTTGCAGTCAATAGCAGCCACCTCCAGGATGACATCTGAGCCTGTTTTCAGGTTTGTTGTAACTGATTCATGTCCCAGCTTCAGTGACAAATATATATAGCTGTCAGACGGAGTACTGATGGTGGTAGTTCTTCCCAATACTGAAATGCCTGTGAGTGCTGAACAGTTTGATTTCTCATTGTGATGGGACTTTAGCTTTACCTACTTCCATTTTCTTCTTACAAAACCTGATTTTTGAAGATCCTATCTAAGGGGATACAGCTTAGTGACAGAAAGTTAAGTTGTGGTTTCATTTCAGACTTATTCAGAACTGGACTCTTATGTTTTATAACAGGCAATCAAAGCCTAATGAATCAGTTTATACCTGCTACTTCTATAAACACAAAAGGAACAATGAAAAGTAAAGGAAAAACCTGTAAGAAGGATTCCCTTCCCTTAAAGATTTTTTTCTTTTCTTTAAATACATGAAAATGAGCTGTTCATGGGGGCAAAGGCACTAGCCTGGACAGGAACGAATGGAACTGAAATGCAGCTTTATCCACTCATTTCTCACCCATGTGTTCTATTCCATCAAAAACATTTATCAGACACCTACACAGCTGCACTACCTCAAACTCCAGTCACAAAGTAATTACAAAACAGAGGGCTCCTTCCAAGAAGGAAGCTGACTGCAAACCTTTTCCTCTTCACAAAGTAGCTCTGACATAGCTCACTTCAGGACTCATCAGCAAACATGAAGGGCTACATCACATTCAAGCACATAGAACTTTTGAAATCACATCAGGTTCCCAGTAAGACTTCGGAATCAGTTCTACAAAAGTTTAGAATTGCCAGTGCCAAGTTTCCAACACAGGAAAGAACGGATAAAGCCATAACTGAAGGATAGAAGCACCCCAGCTAGGATTTTACATTTCTTTCATGTCAGATACCCTTATTCAGTGCTTGTAGCAGGTTACATACAAGTATTTTATAGAGCATCATCTGTGATGAACTAGAACTCTTCTTGTTCTTTGGGCTCTCCAAGGCCAGCACGGAACACCATTTCAGAGTTTCTAGTCAAAATCTGCCCATTTTGGCTTCCCCTTATGAAGTAGCCAGATAGTTATCCTAACATTTCCTTCAAGCTGGCATTCTAGGTCAGCCTGAGAAACTACAGCATTTCCCTTCACCTTTTCATCCTCCACAGCCCCATATTCCCACAGAGGATAGAAAAAAAGAGAAGAAAAAACCAAGTTTTCTTTTTAAAGTTATAACATATATTAAAACCTGACCTTAGAAAAATCAAAGGTCATCGCTCAAATGTGGTTTGCTTCGGTTTTTTCCACACAGAGCCTTTTTTTTTATACCAAAGCTCATATCCCACTGATATGTATGAAAAAAACATGAATTATACAACTTCATGGCACAGAATGCAGATCATTTTTAGTAAAATCTGTACCTAACTCCATGAGAATCCTTATGAAATACCAAATACTATCAGCACCTACTTATCAACACTCACCTTTATACGTAGTAATTAGTCAAATTAGTCATTTATATGTAGTAATTAGTCAAAAATCCAGGATTTTAATATCTAGTTATCTTTGCCAGTACATTCTTACTTGACATTTAGTCATAATCTTGTATGTCTATAGCTAGTTTTTCTCATTACAGCCTCTCAGGCTGAAAACTCCTATCTGGAGTCCACTAAAATATTTTAAGATATAGTCTTTTTTTTTTAAATCATCCTAGACTTACTGTTCTGTTTGAATTATTCTCATCTTCCATACTTTTCCATTCTCTTCTGAGAGAAGCGTGAATTTACCCAAAATAAGATTCGATTTCTCATCTATTCATGCAGGACTTGAGAAATGACAGCGTTTCATTTATTTCTTCAGATCAAATCTTGGGTCTTAAGAAATGCTGCTAAATAAATTTCTCTCCTGACAAGTATTTTTCCAGGGCTGAGGCCAACGTGTGGGTGAATGTCCTGAGAAATTTAAAGCTGCTCCTAAAAGTAAATAGGCTGAACCCCATTAACATTCTACAAAACCCCATAACAATGCCAGAAATTTAAATAGCATCTCCTCTTCCTGAAAATATGATTTAGTGAAACAAGCAATTGGTGATACAGCATAATTTGCAAAAGCATGGGTAACATCTTAATTCTACTTCTGCAACCATCATTCATATTACAACAATCCATTTTAATCAGCTCTTTCATCATGCTGAACTATTGCTGATAATTCCAAGAAGCATCCATTTTACTGTATTAATTTAAAAATAATCAAAACCATTTTCAGATGCATTGTTTCTTATTTGGGATACAGATTTCAGGCAAAGGGTAAGAGGAATGCCAGAGCAACACGGTAGCAATACTGATTTATTGGTTAGTTTATAATTTAAAGTAATTTACTAAGGAAGTTTTACGCTTACAAATGGTGGTGTTTTGCCTTTGCTGCCAAAATTGTAACACAGGAGAAAATCGATAGCAAAAGTTACATTGGTTTTGTGGTTCCATTTCTGAGTGCAAATATTTTATTTATCAACTTCTGATTGTGAGATTACTGCTTAGGAAATAAAAAACACAATTATTCAAAAACACAAGTATACAAAAAAAATCAATGAGAAAGAAATAGTTTGCTTTAGGGAAGGATAAGAGCACACTTAAAATAAATTTTTTACAAGACTACATATTTAGAGAATATAGACTTTTGCCTCACATCTATTGACTACAACCCCAGCAAAATGGTATCTTGCATCTTCAAAAGATACAACAAAGGTGTGGATGCAATCTCATGGAAGTGAGCCTATTCAATGGAAGTTAGAGCTTGGAGGTTTTACAGGAGAGTTAGGTTTTAATGGTTTAGTTTGGCTTTTGGGTTTTGTTTGGGAGAGAGGGAGACTGAGCACAGAGCTATGCTATAAAGGGGAAAGGAGCCAGAAAATTAAACAATTACAAAAAGCAATGAGCACAAGAACACTAGAAACTACTGCTGACTCTCACTGAAAGTACCTCTCAGGAGGTGGCCAAAACATATTACAGGATACAAAGTTGTATGTGACTGGCAGAAGTAGCCCTGGAATTTGGCAGAAACCATGCAAACAAATCTTTGATCGTTAGGCTCAAAACCAGAGCATCAGTGTTGGTGACGAATGCTGACACCGAGAAGATCCGTGAACATTAATCTGTGTACTTCTGTTCCCTTTGCAAGTCACTGGGAACCAACAAATCAAATACGGTAGAGCCACGCAAGCCCGAGAGTGAAGAGGGCTACTTCAGCAAATTGCTCAAGTAGATGTGATTATTCATACCAGTGCAAGCTTACAGAGGGTTTTCAAACCATACAGATTATGCTCTCTTATGAAGAGAGGTAGCCCTAAAAATACAAACCACTTTGCATCCACCAGACCCAAGCCTAAAAGCATCACCAAAGATGTGATTCAGAGGCTTTTTTAATTCCCACTCCCACAGAACTGAATTTACAGTCAAGATACATAAAGTTAAGAAACTGAATCCTTCCTTGAGGATAAGTCCAGGAGGGTTTTGTTCAAGAACTTAAACTTGATTTTTCTTGAAGGTAGTTACTTCATAAAGCCTTTGATCCACTATGATGGGACAATAGCAGCCTTTGAAAAGAAAACAAATAAAACCTCCAAACAAAAAGCAAACCTACTAAATATGCTGAAACACTAATGTCACAGCAATGGCCTCTGAACAACACTGAAAATGCTGGCGAAGGACACAATGGAGGGAAATGAGTCTCGCTATTTGTCTGGGTACTGATGCTGAGTCTGTGTCAGCTATATAAAGAACCAATTGAAAGGCAGAAAAAGGCAGTGCTCAGAGGCTGGGCAGAAAGCACAATAGGGAAGTAACTGAGAAGTTACCAGCACCACCTCATCACACCAGCAAATCCACAGGAACACAAATTAAATGAGGGAAATAAAGAACAGATAGCACTGGTTCAACATGGCAAAGTCAACAGCAGAGCCTACAACAGCACCAGGCACAGATCCAGGACACATTCCCAACCCCAAACATGCATCTAAGGAAAATTCATTGTGTCATGTAAGAACAGAACATCGCCCCACACAACCCAAATAAAACCCCAAATCAGCAATACACTGTGTGCGATCTTGTGGTACTTATGTTCTTCCCCCATCTTTGGGGTGTGTGAGGACCCCTCTCTAAGCTGGAGGAACTGGTGGAAATCCTCTAAAGAAACTAGTTTACTGCTAGTGAAGGAAGGCTCTGCTCATCACAACCATCACAGCATTAAGCTCTCTTGTCTTAGCATGTATCCCAATTCAAATGAAACCCTAGCAAACACCCACAGCCATACAATGGGGAGCAGTAGGAAGTAATGTTCTAACTCAAGTCTGTGAAAATCCTTCTTGGCTTGGTATTTTCCAGAACAATGCAAAAAACCAATATGCAGACACTATTTTGAAACATTTAAATGGACACATTCCCAACCTCAATTTGCTGCAGGAAATTATGAATACAATTTCACATTCAGCTTTGCTGTGGAGCTGCTGCCTGACCTTGGGAGATCGCTCAGCATTATTCAGGTTCCCTCATGGGCAGCAAAACCAAACAAACCAAGACTACAGCAGGGGATTTTGAGATTGAGCTATCAGGTGTGTTGAAATCTTCACTGAGGACTCACTTCTGCAACCTTTTCCTGACAAACTACAGCTGAGACACAGAGCAAAAGTGAGAGTTTATGGACTAGTATCTTTTATCACTTAATGTTTGCTCTCCAGGAATTTGGTATGAGAGGTACTTTAATTTTTTGAAGACTGGCTATGAAACCAAACATACTCAATTTTACATGGGGTATACAGATTCATTTAGAATAGTAAAATCAACTTTCAGAAATGCCCTATTTCATATTTCTAATTATATAGAATTGGCACAAAACCATCCTGAAATTCAGAGTTGTAAATAATAAAAAGAAATGAAGAAATAACTTCACAATCTCACCAGGCTTTCCTTCCCAATATAAAGAATTACTTACACTGAAGCATTTCTGGGTTTCTCATTTTCATTTTCTTACACTACGTACATTTTGAAGTTTGAAACACAAAGACTCAGGCACTTAGAATAATCTTTAAGTAGGGAGCACAAATCTTAGTTTTTTTCTAAAAGCTGAAGAGTCATAGAGTCAGAAAATAATTGTTTAGTAGAAAACAAACAGTGACAACCAATTGACCCACAGCAAACAATGCAGAAGAATGTGTTGATGTTTTCAGCATGAGTGAAAGAATTTGCTAGGAATTTGGTGCTTGGCATATCTAAGAAACACAGTTCTGCCGTGCTTTGAAAGACATGTGGTACATTTGAAGACGTTACATTAAACCAACTCCAGTTAAACCATCTATTTTACAATGGGCACAATCAAAAAGTAGTTTCTTCATTTCAGTGGCAATATTTCTGAATGGCTTAAGTAAGAATTCTCAGGTGTATAAAAAAAATAAAATTGTATTTGGTAAAATGAAAATCCACAGGAGAATAAAAAGCTCAAGATTAGAAAGAAAATAAAACAATGTTTTAAATTTTAATGGGAATTGATCATCTGAAGGTTTTATTTCCTTCACTCTTGAGCTACCCTAAGCAAGATAGCCTATTTCTTCTACTTAGACACACTGGGACAAGTGTGTCACTGCATGTAATTACGTGAGTTCCCAGAGTGTATGTACAACATTAATTAAATTATAGGGTGTCTTATGATCATTCTGTCCAGCAGTCAGACACCACAAAAAACCCCAGATGATTTGAAAGGGTCTTCTTCTAGTTTATCTTTTGTTTGCATAGCATAAATTATAGGACTGGCAAATTTACAACCTCATGATATGCAGCCATTCACATAGACTAAATAGTTTTTGTTGGGTTAAAAATCTAAATAAAAGGGTCACTTGAGTGAAGAAAGAATTTCTTTTTTATGCCAGGAGCATTAAATTCCTCCCATCCACATCTGACCCTGAATTTGTCAGGATGGGCAACTCCAGCAAATGAAAATCCAGGCAGGTATGAAAAAAGCTTATTTCCTTCAACAAAGTATTCTGAAGTGTTTCAGTTGGGCTGGAAAAGACTGAAGTAGATTCTGCAAAGGAAAGTGCTGAGGCAAATTGCTTTCCTCTATAAAATCACTTTCCTGCAGAGATCTTTCTAGGCATTTCTCAAGCATAGTTGGAAGCACTTCCGTCAATGATATAAACACACCTTGGAGCAAAACAACACACAAAACTGAAGTTGTCACTACTCACTAAAGGGGCGGTCGGCAAAGCTCTATTTTGCAGTCATTATGGCTCGTGTCTTCAGCACATCAGGTGAGAGAGAATTCTTAACACGCTGGGGTAATGAAAAGCAAGAAGGATCTGCCAGGAAAAAAAAACAACCAAGTATAACCTTCAGGAAAAATAACTACAAAAGAAGAAATAATTACAAAATAGTGATATTAATAAGCAAAGACTTCAACAGCATTTGGGTTTGATCTCTCAGTTTTTAACTACCAAAGGGACAACACGCTCTACTCTCTCAAGGATGTAAAAAAAATCATTCTCTAGATGCATGGTTTGCTTTGCTTCTCATTTTCCCTCCTCCCTGCCCTGAATGTAGGCACCCAAGCAATGAGATTGCTTAGTCACTTAATTTTTACATTACTCAAACTAGCAGCTAGGAATGGACCACGTCTCCTCTACCCAATTCCCAAAGAAAAGACATGCTAATCTTGCATAATATCCCTCAGAATGTCTTGATCAAGACATTCTTCCTCGAGGTATCTTCGTTGTGGAAAGTTTCAAGTATTCTTCGATGTCTCCACTTCACAGGCCACTTGTTGCTTCCTCTGTCAATTTATTCTTTTCTTTCTCACTATGCAATACAAGTACTTTATACTACCTGTTGGTTCCCACAATTTCCTCAGAATTTTCATTATCCTTAAAAGTATTTTTGGAAAAATAAAAATTACCTAAATATTCACAGCCTCAGCAACTGATTCATTTTTCACCTGGTCAATGAAACCATCCAGGTAGAGCCACAGACTACTGGCAAGAAGACTTGGAAGAAACATAGGTTTCACCTTGCTTTATGAAATTGAACAATTACAATGAAGAAGTGATTGGTCGTGCTGCCAAAGAAATTCAGACAGTTGATACACACGCACTCACAAATACAGAATCACCACAGGCTGGAGGTTGAAACAGACAAAACCATCAACACTGGAGGCAGACATTTCATAAACACACACAAAAGTCTATAAAGACAAGCTAATGCTTTTCCACTGTTACACATGCAACTTTTAAGTGATTTTCTATTAACATTGGGAGTATTTAACATTACGGCTTTATCTATTGCTTTCACTGAAATTAAATTAATGGTATCTATTTTTGGTTAAAAAAGAAGCTTGAAGTACTAGCACTACTTAACTGCTGAGGTCCATCTCCCTGGAAATGAATAGGCATAATTGTATTTCAGGCCAGTGGGTTTCCATAAGGCATCAATTATTTAAATAAGACAAAGAATTCAATATACATTGTACATTAGTATCATGTAAAATCTTTAAGGCCAGAATCACGGCATAAGATCTTCTAAGAATATGAATCAATGTGGAAAAAAAACCCCAGTGCTTTTAATTCGCAAATGCAAAAGCTGAGTTACAGATAACCTCACTAATTAGGGGTTGGAATGCAGCCTTTACTTTCATAATCCCCTTATTTTCACTATTATGCTTACTTTCTTTTGTGCAATCCTATCAACCTGTGCCTCAATGCAAATTACACTTCTATTGCATACCTCCCGCCTTGGTAATTTTGTGCCATTTACAGTATTTGCTTATAATTGCTAATTCTTTTATACGTTTCCTGTTTATATATCACTATTTCAGGAACTGCTGAATTTGGAACAAAAACATTCATAAAAGCATCATCAGGTTACACTGAGACACAAACACTGATAATCTACCGGGGAAATGAGCAGTAAGTAATTTGCGAGAGCTAAAATCCACCTCAAGTCAGACTCATGCAAAGAACTGGAACTGGATGCGTAGGATCACGGCTAATCCTCAGGAAAGACCATCTGATACAGGCTTTTAAACTGACCCTGAGGAGCCGCCAGCCAACAGGAACATACACACGACCTGTCCCAGCGACAGTGGAGCGTTTGAAAGATGCTAAGCCAGGGTGCCCAAGGGAGGAGCTCATCAGCCCTCATGCACTGAGCTTCGACGGCTCCTCAGAGCTCTGCCAGGCACCCGGGCTTTTGCTTGGCTCTCACTGTGCTGCTGGTGGTGAGGCACTGGAATGGGTTGCCCAGGGAGGTTGTGAGTGCTCCATCCCTGGCAGTGTTCAAGGCCAGGTTGGATGAAGCCTTGGGTGCCATGGTTTAGTGTGAGGTGTCCCTGCTTATGGCAGGGGGTTGGAACTGGATGATCTTAAGGTCCTCTCCAACCCGAACTATTCTATGATTCTATGATATCATGTCTTCTCACGGAGCAATTTGCAGGGAAGAGATAGTTGTTAGAGGTGCAGGGAAAGGTGGAATGGTAGAGCTATAACTGAGGAAAAGCAAGGAAAAATCCTAAATCCATGTAGTAAGTTAATTAACGAAAATAAAACCTCATTATAGGGGTTTTCAGCAAGCTACTTGTTACGAGGACAGGCTGAAAATGCAATCTAAAAGTTAAAATGTCTCTGAATTCTAACAAATAGTTTTTTACCTTGATGTGTCTTTCTGGAAGGGGACAGGTGAGGAATATTTGTATCCACCTAGCAGCATTTACAAATAAACATAACCAAGCAAGAAAAGAAGCAGTAGACAGAACAGAGTTGTTCCTTTCAGGCCTTTCTTACACCCAAAAAAAACATTACAAGATTGTTTAAAAGTTATTTCAGAAGGTACCACACAACCAGCAGAGAAATAGAGAGCCATATTCTCAAAAGAGAAGACATACCCCATGTCCTGGCTTGTCACCGACACTAAGCATTTCTGAAGTCTGAGAGACTCCATCTCCCTTCTAGTTCATCAGCATTTAATAAGGATATGATTATTTTCTAAGGTAGCAGGAGGAACAGGGGAGTACCTCTCTAGTAGCTGGGAAAGTGTCTATTTGCTTCACAGCACTACTGCAAGTTTACAACAGAACTGTCATCACACAGTCAATTAATCAATGAAGAAAGGAAATGGGAATTAACTTTGTATTGAAAATAAAGTATAAAAAAGGATAATTTGCTTGTTACATCCCTGCTAATTGCACAGGGTGCCCATGCTTAGTGCAGGCAGGGAGCTGCAGGGATGCTTGCTGAGGGTAGGCTGGGGCTAGCCAGTACCAGATGCAGCTCCACAACGGCCTCACCGCAGGACATTCCACTGCACAGAGACTGGACAGTTCCATAGTCCTCTCACCACTACTGAGAATAAGGCACACGTGGACATTCAAACCTTCCAGTGGGTGCCTATTTGTACAAATACCATACATCAGCCACAGTCTATGCTGCCGTTCAAATTTCAGCCAATACCAACCACAGTAACAGTGCACCTAATACAGAGTACAAAGAAGGTTAATTAAATGTAAAGAATGGTTGTAAATTACTCTGAGTAATTTACTGGAGTAATTGATATAAAAATCTATAAATTTACTATGTTCTGCAGGATCTGCAAGATTTGCAGTTCTGGTGTCCTCAGCGTAAGAAGGGCACAGAGCTGTTGGAGCAAGTCCAGAGGAGGCCACAAGACTGACCAGGGGCTGAAGCATCTCCTGTATGAAGACAGGCTGAGAAACTTGGGGCTTTTCAGCCTGGAGAAGAGAAGCTGTGTGGAGACCTCAGAGCAGCTTCCAAGATCTGAAAGGGGCTATAGGGATGCTGGAGAGGGACGTTCATTAGGGACTGTAGTGATAGGAAAAGCAGTGATGGGTTCAAACTGAAACAGGGGAAGTTCAGGTTAGATATAAGGAAGAAGTTCTTTACTGTGAGGGTACTGAGGCACTGGGACAGGTTTCCCAGAGAAGTGGTAAATGCTCCATCCCTGGCAGTGTTCAGTGCCAGGTTGGCTAGAGCCTTGGGTGACATGATTTAGTGTGAAGGGGGTTAGAACTAAATGACCCTAAGTTCCTTTCTAACCCTAACTCTTCTATGATTCTATGATTAAGTTCTTCTAGAAAGATTCTTAGAGTAATCTGCCAGTACTACTGTGATTGTATCTACAAGCAGTCAGACAGTTAAAAACTTTGAGAGAAGATTTTGGCACACCTCATGCTGTTGCATGCCTTGCCCTTGTTAATGATTAATTAACAAGTTGTGTTGCTTAGATGAAAGTTATGGATTACACACACAGTAGTGATAGAAATGGAATTTCACAGCTGCAAGCATACAAAGGCTAGGGAACTGAAAAATCTATATAACGCAGGCAATTTCTATTTGGTCCTGGTCCATATACACTTCATGTTGTAGGCTAGTATTAATATCTTCGGGTTTTTTCAGTCGCTGGGTTGTTTAGCACGTGGTACTCATCCCATGAGTGTCCCTAACGCATTTTCCTGCTCACTCCTGAATCTGCTGACCCCAGGCCAGGCAGCACTCACCGCTTGATGTTCTCTGTGCCGAGAGGCCACTGATGCCAATGGAGGGGCTGTCCTGCCATGGGAAGATTGAGGAAGTGCCCCACTAACAGCACGTGTCCAATTTCCATGGCACATAGCATTATACAGCACATTGTGAGCTGCAGGACTGTTCTGGCTGCCTTCAGCTGTAAGCTGAGAATGATTAGCATCTTTATGCAATAAGGTATCCACTATAAGAAACAAGTATTTACTGGCTATGTTACAGTCCGTTTAATACAGGTGTCTATCACCGTACAGAAGGTTACAGGTGTCCTGGGTTCAGCAGCAGCAGTCAATTTTTTCTCCTTCTTAGTAGCTGATGCAGTTTTATGTTTTGACTTTTGGCCTGGGAACAGAGCTGGTAACACCAGTGGTTTTAGTTGTCACTGAGTAATGTTTATTGTGACCAAGGAGTTTCTGAGTCTCATGCTCTGCCAGGAACAGGAGGGGAGGCCGAGAGGAAGCAGGGACAGGACACCTGACCCAAGCTAGCCAAAGGGGTATTCCATACCACAGCATGTCATGCCTGGGGAGGTAACTGGTGAGTTACCTGGAAGGGCACACACTTCCCGGTCGGGCTCATTTCCAGCGGGTGGTATCGTACTCTCTTCCCTTGTTATTTCCTTTATCATTATTATTATTGGTGGCAGCAGCAGTGATTTGTGTTCTACCTTAGTTACTGGACTGTTCTTATCTCAACCTGTGGGAGTTACATTCCTTTGATTCTCCTCCTCATCCCTCTGGGAGTGGGGNCACTTCCCGGTCGGGCTCATTTCCAGCGGGTGGTATCGTACTCTCTTCCCTTGTTATTTCCTTTATCATTATTATTATTGGTGGCAGCAGCAGTGATTTGTGTTATACCTTAGTTACTGGACTGTTCTTATCTCAACCTGTGGGAGTTACATTCCTTTGATTCTCCTCCTCATCCCTCTGGGAGTGGGGAGGAAGGGGGGGGGAAGGGGGGGGAAGTAGAAACTGGGTTTAAACCACAACAACGGGACATAGAAATTTCAGTTCACCTCTCTCCTCAACACTGCAGACGTGTGAATACATCAGTAGTAGTTGTCATCTCTGTGTGCAGGCTAAAAGAGGCAACATTGCTACCAGAGACAATTCCATCCTTCCTTACCTCAGCAACTGCCTTCCTAATTTTGCAACATTCCCCCTCCTCTGTGGCAGGACAGGAGCCAAGTTGGTTAATCACTGAACCTGAGTGGGCACTTTGCCAAAATATTTGTTTCTTTTGTCTCCTCCTACCACAGTTTTAATCCCCATCAATTCCTTTATTTGTCTCAATGTATCATCATGTAAGTATTGCAGTGACAGCACACAGGGATGGGGGAACGCACAGGGCAGGAAGGGGCACATGGGAATGTCCTAGTCAGGTGCTGATGACTGCCGGCAGAACTCCAGTGTAAAACAACACGGCCACTTCCTTAATCTTAAAAAAATCCCCTCCCAAACTCTGTTTCATCGACTTCACCCCAGCAGCAAAAATCCCCCCAGACCAAACAACAATCCAGTGAGCCTGCAAGCACCACCATACTTGGCATCACAAGACTGATTTGTCCTTTGACAACACATGGTCAAAGTACTATAGAGCAGATGTTCTGAGGAAAAGATAACACCATGCAACCTCACCCAAAGGCCAGGGCAAATTAAAGGTCTTAGTTTTGCTTATGGAGTCCTTTACACTTTCTCCCTTCTTGGCTTTTTTCATTACTTGAATAACTGCATTCTCCTACAACCCATATTTCAATAAAGAAAAATGGGTGCTTACAGTGAGTCTAGTTGTAAGTAAAGAAATCTAGTACTTTTATGTCAACTCACTTTGAATGTATAATGCAAGCTTCATATGAAATATATAGTATTATCATACTCCAGAAGCTCATATAAACTAATGCCTTATAAAAGACCAAATATTCTAACAAATAATGGGATATCTAGAATTTTTATACATTTGATACTTAACATACAGGTCAATCACTGACAATTATACTGATCAAAAATTAACACCCTTGAAAAATGAGGGTAAAACTTCAAGATGTGTTTTTCCTCATCCTGAAAACGATATGTATAATGAAAATTATGTTTGTGAGCTTGAGGCCAAACTTGAAAGAAATAAAATATGATTCTTTCTATTATCCAGCAAAAGATATGAGAGTGGTTGATTAGTAAATGAAAATTGACTGAATTTTGGGTAATGCATAATAATAATAATAGTAATAATAATAATAATGAAGCTTTTAACAGCCATGAAATTATAAACACAAGTTTTTCAATATATTACAGCTGTAGAACAGAAAAAGAAATCACAAAGAAGAAATTACAGATTTCTCTAGTATGGAAGTTCTGGACTGCTTCGTAATTGATAGAGTTCCCAAATTCTAGCTTAAAAAAGCAATCCTTTCTTTCCTCTAATGAACAGTCGTACCAGTTGAAGTCAGCAGTCTACATTTTTAAGAGACATATTGACCAAAGTGAACAAGAATGGGAGCGTAGTCCTTGACAGTAACAGAAAAGATCACGGCAAAAATCTAATTGCACTGCTTGCAAGAGGCAGTGAATGAAAATCGCAGCAGAATACAAACCACAACACACAGGAGAAGTACTTCTGCTTACATGTTCAGAGACTCAGCACCCTTCATCCAAACAAAACCAGCGCAAATGAAAAATAAGCAGCCTTTGTGACATATCTACTGTGAGATGTGTTGAGAAGAGCAGGGAAAAAGAACGCAGAAGCTGAAGTGAAGCAATATGGTCATCCAAAATACAAAGGAGACCATGACTGCACAAATAAATTGAAAATGCTAAAGTGAAGTAACAGTAAACGTTGGTGCTTAACAAGCAATTGCTGTAGTGCCATCCCTGTGGGAAGAAGCCTCTTCTAGCACAAGAATCAAGAGAGCTGACACCAAGAAAGCAAAAATATGCCCAGTGAAAAAAGGAAAATCATTCACCACCATTGCTGGGTGTTTTATCCCTGGTCTATAGAGAGCTACAGACCAGTGCTTTAGGTAAACTACAAGTCCCTGGACAACAAACTTCAAAGATTCTATCCTCCTCCAGGGTATAAGGAGTTCCTAAAACTGCAGCGAAAGAACCTGAAAGAGACCCAGAAATGTCTGGAGGAGAAAACCAAATATTTTCCTATGAATTTAAAAAGTCAAATCTGAAAGGGAAGTTTATTAAATTTTTCAAGAACAGGTACAGTGTGTATTTAACGCCTACAAATAGTACTTCTTGTTTGCAAATACAACAAAGCAAAGGACTGAAAAGTGTCAGGTAAACAGAAAATATGTATCAATAATTTAGAGAGTGAAGAGCAGGCCAATGGTGAAGAATTCATTAGCTTCTCAAGAGGAAGAAGACAGGAGCTGGAAGCAGAAACAAAGAGTCTGAGTAAGAGTCATGAAAACCACCCTGGTGTTGTGCAGGAGACAGCAAGAAACTAATTCCTGGCTGTGTCCACCACAGCCAGTGAGGTGTGAAGCCTCAGCCTGTCCAACCAACAAGAAAACTTCCATTTCTTGATACTTAGTTTTGGGTTAGTTTTTGTTTTTTAAGTAGCTCAAGTAAGCAAAACATTACTCAGTGTCACTGTAGAGTACAGACCACAGCATAAACCTGAACAATTACTAAAAGGTGCAAAGTCTTAATGCACACACAAGCATCACAACCAGCAACCTTGACTCGACCAAGTCCAAGGGATTCATTAAAATGATATAAACAGACAGTAGATAATAACCAGAGCAAATGAATCAGGAGCTTCACTTGTAAGCATGAAAATAAATATAAGATTATAGTGGCAATCACTTTACACTGAGAGTTTCCAATTACAATGGATTAAAAAAGAAATAATAATGGAGAAAAAAATAAAACTTACAATGAAAATACCAGAATATCACAAACTTCCAGAAGTACTGCAAATCTTCAAAGGTGGTCATGGTGCAAACATCAGGGGAGGGAAGAGGGAACAGCAGAGATGGATAATCCTATTAAGCAAAACACAGCTCACCTAAGGATGAAAGGAACTGGGACTACAGGAAGTGAAGGGAGCATCAGCAGGGTAGGGAGGAGACCTGTCTTTTTCAGCCATTTAGTGCTGCTAAGAGCAGCAGCTGGCACACAGTTATGGCTGGTCAACACCTGAAATGGATCTGCAGCCTTGAATCACAACACACCCCACAATTAAAGCCCCAGTCCTTCTATCTTTACACTGCACCTGCTGCTAACATAGAGGACCTGAAGAAGCTTCAAGCATCGAGAAACATTTTTTTTGGTGGGAGGAAGGAAACTCTGCAACCATTCACAGCACCATCACCAGGCATCACTAGAAATACAAGTGCAATTTGGTCTGGATATAAGCAAAACTTAACAATCCAATAAATGAAGAACTATTCCAAGAGTATTTTATGAAAAATCAATACCATTTGCAATTCCAAACACTATCTATGGATAAGAGTTATTTACATGCATACAGAGATAACCAGTATATTGTCTCTTTAAAAGGGATGACTAAAGTAACTCCAGGAGGGTCTTACTCTCTCTCATTCAGAGTGCGAGTATAAATATATATGCCATTTTTTTCAGAGGGATATGCATACACACACCTCTCTATATGTGAACAGCAGCTAAACTGAGTTGCTAAAGGCACCTGCATTTGAAAGCCTGGATAAGAATGCCTCTGTTGTTTACCTAATTGTGGAGAGGTATGCATTCCAGACCACAACAAGAATAGTAGCATGATTCACAGCTCTTCACATTAAATTGTCAGACTCCCAGTGTGCTTTGATCAGATCAGAAGACAATGAGCAATACAAAAGTGATCATCTTCCCTTCCTGTACCTGGGTGGACAGGAGGACGGCTTCCCTTTCCCAAAGCCATAGGACAGCACCTTGTCATCCCACCACATCAACAGCATTGAAAACAGCAATACAACTAACAGTGTGCAGCACACTTAACATATTTCCCTTTGTCAGAATTGTACCACTCAGTGGAAAGCACACCACAGAGAAAGCTGCAAGTTACCCTATCCTGACCTTCCTGACTCCTTCCATACAAGAACCAGGGGACATCAAATAGAACCGCAGTAGTCAGGTTCAAAACATTTATTTATTTATCCTTTCTTTCTTCCTCCCTCTTTACAAAAGGTGATTCTTTACACAGCAAATGCGCATTTGCTGGAGAATGCTGAGGAGACCGCAGGTTTACAAGGGTTTAAGCAAAGGCATGAAAGATGCATGGAAGAGAACCCCACTGAGGTTTCCCAGCAGCCAAGACCACATCCAGCTCAGGAAGTCTCAGGACCACAAGGGCTGGAAGACTGGGAAAGAGTAAGTGGCATTTCAATTACAACTGCCTCTTTTGCTGTTCCCAGGCATCCACTTATGGCCATCAATCTGAATCAGTGTGGCCTATATTCTACTTAGTGTCCTTTCTAGCATCACTTCATCTCTGTACAGAGACAGAAAATAATTATTTGGCTTGATATCTACCAGCTAATTGTGATAATGCTTGAGGGAGATGTGTTGCCTACCAGGGGCACGGATCAGGGATGTTATGAAGAGGCTGCCTGCTCTGGTAAGTCCCATGGACTATTACCCACTTCTAGTGATCCATGTAGGTGCTAGGGACATAGATAGTAGTAGTCTGGTGGATATAAAGAAGGACTGCAGAGCCCTGGGAGAGGTGGTTAGGGGCTCTGGAGCTCTGGTTGTTTTTAAATCCGTTCTCCAGGATACAGGGGAGGACCTTAAAAAATCCAGGAGGATTGGACAGGTTAATAAATGTTTACAAGAGTGGTGTCATGGTCAAGGGTTTGGGTGTCTTGAACATGGGACTGTGAGATTGAAGACCTTGGGCCCACTGTAGGAGAGGATCTGGTTC